>JAKGRZ010000147.1:0-51617 GCA_022537955.1 Schmidtea mediterranea
TAATAAAAATAGATATGTAATAATATAATATAAAATATTAATAATAATAATATTCAGATAATTATAATATTAAAATATTAATACATAATAATAATAATATAATATATTAATAATAAAAATAATAATAAAATATTAATATAATAATCATAATAATAATAAAACATAAAATAATAATTAATTATAATTACATAATAATAATGTATTATTATAATAATAATATTTATAAAAATAATAATAATAAGTGGAATATTAAATAATAAAAATAAGAATAATAATATTTATAAAAAGAATAATAAAAAAGATATTAATAGTTAAAACAAACAATAAACATTAATACATTCATAACATCAAATCTCTTTTATAATAACCAAGCTAAACAATGATTGAACCACATGTCAAGTTCCATGGTTTTCGACTACATAGTGTTTTATATAAGAACAATAGGTTTACCCAATTGTTTGCCAGGTTTCGAAACCATTAAAGCGGATAATAGAAAGCCCATAGGTCAAATAACAGGCAATATCTTGGGGGTAGGCTTCAAGTTATTGCTAACCAAATGTTCTCCAACCAGATTGAGACCGACTTGAGTATTGACGATTTATGGCTTGATTTTACGAAAAATATGGATTTTATCAAGAGGAAAAACCCCTAAAAATTCATGTCCTCCATAGTACCTTTGTTTTCCATCTCGATAGACCTGAACAAACTCACATCAATAAATTAATATACATTGTAAACTTCTCCCATGACAATTCATATAAATCGTTTTCATACATTTATACCAACATTTTCAAACCAACACTGTTCTGTTTGCAGTTATTTGAACCTCATTTCAATAACTCCATATATTACAACATGTACCGCGTCAGTTGTAAGGCTTTACAGCAAACTTATCATCTATCGTAAAAAAATTTTTACCACCACCCCATTTTGAGGTAATTGGACTCTGGATTGTAAAAATCGAAATCACGGCTGCCCCAAACAAATGTGGAAGAATGGATATCTTGCTATTAATCTTCAAGAGTTTACCACAATTATGGTTTTCCTATCCAATAACCCATTATCATCACTATACTCTGCCATATATGTTAGCCAATAATTATCATTATCGAAATCTGAGTTATGTTCTCTATGAATCACTACTTTTTCGATAAAGTTTTAGCCGGATGTTACAGCCAAAGTTTTTGAAAATTGAGGGCTCGATCGTTAAGTATGATCCATTATATTGAGGATTTCCTTTGAAGGTGCATGTTACCAATATAAATTGGCATTCTGCTTTCCTCCAAATATTGTTCCTTATAGAAAGGAAAGCTGCAACCTTTAGCAATGCAAATTGAACAATTTCCTTTGTTTTTCAATGGTACTATTGCCATGCTTAGAATTAAGCCCCCAATTGATTGACCGGCTAACTACAGGAAGGCGTCAACACGGAACTTCTTCCGTGTTACAATAACTTTGGCATCAACTAGGATTGCAAGAATTGGTGTTGTGGTGGCACGTTGTAGGTCATAATGCCGAATCAGCATCTTTTCAACTCTAATGGTGTACATGTAACACCTGGAGTCAATATTTTCGGCTTGACCATTTAAAATCGACGGTTGTGTAATGTATATTTGAGCACATGTAAACTAATTTCGATCCTCTAATCCACTTTTTCCCGTATCATCATCCAGCTACCAAACCCATAGGAGTTAGTAAACATGTATTTTGTTTAGTATCACTATTGTAATTTATAATAGTCTTCTATTAGAGCTTTGTGATAATGTACTGTTACCACCCTCAATCTTGATATTATTAAATCCGAAGAACTGCATCTTTTAAAAGTGGTATGAACAGAAATTGTTCTGTATTACATCACTAGGTTCACCAACGGTTTTCTATCTTTATCTACAACTTTGATCTGAACAGTAACAATGTATTCATTCAAATCTAAATATTCAGTTTGGAAACCATTAATATAAAATTCAATATCGGTTCTACTATTCCATAATAGAATTTCATCAGGAATACTCTTCAAAGGGCCCCCATTTCAATTACTGCTGGGGAGACGTCTATCAAAGTAAGCACCATTTCGATTTACCACAATCATTTTTGAAATATTAGTTCCATGTCCTTTCATTCGGTTTGTTTATATGTTTATGAGTGTCTTTTACGTTTTGGATCGGTTGTTTGGTGCTTCGGGGTTTTTGAAACATACCTGCAAGACACTAGGTAGAAACTTTCCCCTAGACTTCGAAGATAATGCAATTGATTTCAGACGATTGGCAATTTTCTGCCTCATTCATTATCACAGTCTTAGCAGTTTTATACCAAAACTACCAAGGCGTTTAAGAATAGGACAGTGCCAAATCTACCGATAGTTCTCAACCAACCTGATTCCATACTGTTTACCAATAAAATATGGGTAATTCGCCACCACTTTGGCTACCACATACTATACTAATAATATCTTATTTTGGGCCATCTAATACGAAAATGTCAAAAGTTTTTGATCTTACTAAATTCAATAAATTTACCGCTATCATCACGAATATTTAGTTAATCTATATTGTGGTTGATACATGATTTTCGATACCTGGTAAGCCTACCATGGGGATTATCATATTATCATTGACAACTTCATCCTGATCGATGTTTATCAACCCAAACCAGATTTCAAATAGAGGCAACAAAGAATCACCAACAATTATAGGATGATGATTTTTAGGTATATAGAACATTTGTCTATGAAGTTTTATTATTTTTAGTTTGCGTACACCACTTACGCATTTATCCCTATATGTTTGCCATACTCGTAATCTCAGATGTATTAGCCAAATTTTTCATCAATGTAACTTCACAAAATGTTATTATTCAGATTGATATTACATATTCCATTTTTAAGAAATTCAATATTTTAGAATTATATGTAAACATTTAATGAAATTATTTATGCCTAATTCTCAATGCTGTCAATTATAATTCATTAGTAAATGCTAACATGTAAAAATTTTTCTTCCCACCGGTTCATTAATATATGATACACGATTTTTGATGTTTTCGATGCGTTACACTTTTTTCATCAAAGTTTTTGACAACGCTTATTTGTATTCAGTACCAGGAACAACAATGGTCTAAGCTTATCACAACCCATTCGCTTGCGCATCCTCACATACTTTTCAAACTTGTACTTGTAATGCGGACTATAATCACAACTTAACATTCAATTCATCTTTTGAAAAACATGCCAGGACAATTTTCACCGTAACCATATTGATTCGGAATATTGACACAATATCGGGCTTCAAAAGATTATTGATTGAGAAAATACCACCTACAGGTTTGCGGTTACACGTTTCTCGAATCCGATATTTACAAATGACTATAAAAATGGGAATGTATTGTACACAAAATGCTTAAAAGTCTGCCAAAGCAACTTCCAATTTCATGTAAATAAATGCGGCTTTTGACAAGGATCAACCATAATTTACGGTTGGACCTTGATTTTCGGATGGATTAGCGGCAACATTACTCGCTAAAAATTGTATAGAACTCATTGTTACTAGGTCTTTGATTGATCGCATCCATGAGGGTTTTTGATATCCATGGCCATCTGACATAGGTATTGTTTATCCTTACCCACCATTTTAGTTTTTCGACATATTTTCTGAATTCTGAACACTGTAGGTGTTTTGTAAATAACTTGTAATTCCTGTTCATAGAATTTCCCTTGTATTAAATTGTTATCACTATCTTTAATAACATACATTACAGGACTCTGTTTAGTATTAATTTTAGTAATGTTGAAATATCTCATCACTTCCAAATTACTACCAAAATTTTTGATGAAAGGTGAAGCAGATATTTTACTAATTCTAACGTGATCACCAACTTTATATTTTGGTTTTGTAATAGCAACTGTTTTAGACCGTACTGATTTAGCTAATGTTTTTCGAGCTGATATCAACGGGTCTCAAACCATTCAGACCTCGATGTGATGAATTATTATAACTAACAAGTATTTTCGGTAATACATTTATCCATATTTTATTACCTTGATGCACGAAATATTTCTTCAATCTATCCATCAATGTCCGGTTAAATCTTTCAACATGTGCGGCTTTGTATTGAGAATGTACAGAATAATAATTTATTTTGAGACGATCCAGGATTTGCTTAACTTTACTATTGTAAACTGCTTGCCTATAATAATAATAATAATAATAATAATAATATAATAATAGTAATAATAATAATATAATAATAATAATAATAATAATAACATAATACCTAATCGGTTTGCAAATTGTTCTGGATGCCCATTTTTAAACATTGAGTTAATTGCTTTAGATATTTCCTCGGCAGATTTTGTCTTTGTTGGTAGACCGCGGGCAAAACGACTGAAAACATCAATGCACGTTAAAATATATTTATAACCCTTGTTAATTTTCGAATACGGTATCATCTCCATCAAATCCATTTGCCATAAATCATTAATACCGAATGTCTTATAAGCTCTCGTTGGAAATCTTTTCCGCATTGGTTTGTTTAAACTGTACGCAAGCTGATCTGACAACCACTTTTGCGTTTCCTTTTTCGACTTTGGGACTCTTTTCTTTAACTTTGCCACTCCACCGAAACCTGCCTCGTCTTCTGGGTTCGTCCAAATCTTCTCCATTGCAACAAGATGATTTAAATTTTAATTTAACATTAGGTAATGATTGCCCCATCGTTTATTGTGATAATAATGATAATGCTAATGGTAACATTGCTCCGATAAAACCACCTTGTTGTTTATATATGATTTTTCTCATTTGCTGTCGATTTTTATTATTTACTAGCGATAACAAAGGCTTTCGATGTTTATTCAATACTCGTTTTTTAGAATTACTGATTTTAATTTTACCTCTGACTACTTTTAATAGAATTTTGAGTAAATCATCGACAACAAAAGTTGAAAAGATTGTAAAATAGACATTTCTTTTCATACTCGAAGCCTTTAACAATGCATTAAAATATGGGAAACTCCTATGATTTTTAACAATTTTATCTGTTTTCTTACTCTTTTTAATAATGTTTTTCGAAATAAGATTCATTGCAGGGTAATTCTCAGTTATTAGCTTTTTAGATGGTGTATAACTGGTTTTTGGTGGAACTTTATTTATAGTCTTTTTAATACTCTGTCTAAATTTTCGGATATTTTTAAGCCTGGATTTCATAAACATTTTTACATGTTAAAGTTTTCAACTTTGTTTATATACCATGGCACCTTCTTTATTGAAAATATCGATTTTTACCCGTAAATCGTCATTGCATTGTTGTGTGAAATCAAGAAATATATATATCCATGTGGTGATTTTGTAGCATCTTGAAATGCACTGATGAGAAAATTACGATTATTTGGGTATGCCTGTCGACAAGAAAATCAATAACTGTTGCATCTCTAGGATTCTTGAAAATAACTAAATATTGAACATTTAAATTCCTTGTTCGATGTGCGCCACCCTGATGAAATAGATTTTGAGTAATAAAGATCACATTAACACCAACGTGTCTACTGATTTTTGTGAATAAATTATTAAAATCCTTTTCTTTATTAGCTTCCTGATACAAATCATCAATAATGATGACATCACCTTTCCTTAATCGACTTGACCAGTTTTTATCGAAACCATTTACTATTTTCATGTTTTTCAATTTACAGAAATCATCTTGAGTTAATCCATGTTCTTCATCTGCACCCTTATGCCAATAAATCTTGTTGAATTTTGTTTGAATAAATTAGATTTCAGTAATTTACATACAAACATAGTTTTACACTACCACTTGGGCCAACGATTTGATATACCGCATCATTTCTTAATTCCATTAATAATTTGTATAATTATAGGTTTTTGTTTATATTATATGATTTAATGAACTCTTCCTAAAAACTCGTATATATAGCTTAATATTTCTTTATTGTTTAATTATGTTATCAAATATAAATTATAAAGGAACTTTCGATGTATCAAAAATGACGTTTCCAATGGTAAACCCCAGCAAATTGTAGATAGGAGTGGAAAATACCCTATAATATTTTTCAAATCCGGCAAATGCAGAATCATGGGATGTAAGAAACCTTTAGATGTCAATAAATTACAATATAGAATAAAGTATCTTAAAATACAGTCAATTACAGTTACCATGGATATAGGACAATATATCAATCTATACAACATGTCAACAAAATGTCTTTGTATGTTCGAACCAGAATTATTTCCTGCACTGAGGCTTTTAAAATACAACCCAATGTGTGTTAACGTGTTTGCTAGTGGCAAAATAGTCATATTAGGGGTACAAAAATATTGTTTGTGATATACAAAATGAAATCACCGGATTGGTCGATATCTGATTGGCTAATGATTGATTAAAACAAATTTCTTATTCATTTTATTTCATTTTTAAAATGGAAAATACTTCAAGCACAAAATTAAGCAAAAAAGAGATCGAAAATTATGGTAAATTTATTATTTATTATTTATTAATATTAATATCTTTGGTTCCAGATAAATATCAGGCCGTATTACTGGAAAGGTTATTCTTCTTCTATCCTCAACTCAGAGCAATAGTCAAAGACCAGCCTGAATCAGTAATTCCAGATTTGGTCTATACAACCACCAACATATGGATTTTTAACATAATTGATCAAGCTCTATGGGATATTAAGCTTGACAGAAGACCAAAGGAGATGGAACCCGAATACCCTTGTATTCTGGGTTGTAGCTGCTGCGATTTTCGATACCAGCGCTATGTGGAATGGTGGCCCTGGCAAAATCAGTTAGAAATTCTTCGAAATACCACTTTTTCGAAAATAAATGTATTTTATTTTGATTGTTTTGGTAGTTTTATTGTTGGTAATAAATGTTTCTGTATTTTATTTTTGTTTTGTTTTGTTAGTGTTGGTAATAATAATAATAATCGTAATTTTATTAGTATAGTAATAATAATAGTAATAATAATAGTAATAATATTAATATAATAATTATAATAATTAATAATAATAATAATAATACTAATAATAATAATAATAATAATATTACATTTTATATAGATGATATGTGTAAAATCATAAACTCAACTAGTTAATTTACATACAGTCACGCACTTAACATGCAATTATCATGCACTTATCATGCATGATTCTGATTGGTTAATCAGTATCTGTCAAGGGTATAAAAGTGCGTCACCACCTTATAGAGATCATAAATAAAACATGACCAAGAAAATAAGCGTCCAACCAGTTCAGATGTTCCACAATTATAAAATGTATTTTTTAAAGGAACCTATTAATATGCAATTGGCAAATCCGGTCAAACTCAATAAGACTCAATTTCAATCTCTTGCTGGTACTCTCTCAATGTTAGATATCAAGGATATAGATAATACGTTCAAAAAGATCAATTCCAATTTAAAATGCAATGAAAATGCTTTCTTCACGAGTCAATATACCAGATATTATGATGCATTTACAGAAATAGGATTCAAAGAACAGGAAAACTGGTATATAACAATAACAATCCAAGGATATAAAGCTGATCAAAATGATGTGCTTTCTCCAATCTGGAAAATTGTTACTGCTAGACTTTCACAGTTATTTTAATGTATAGTGTTTAATAAATGTATTAATGTTTCTTTGTTATTCTATAAACAAAATTATAAGTAGTTTTAAAATATGTTAAAATGATGTCTGAAAAAGGTAAATATAAAATATAAATAATTAATTATTTTGGTTTAGAATATTTAATAAACTTTTTTGTTTGAAAACTTGAAGAAATAACCGGTGTAAAAATTAGAGATATGTTGACTCTAGTTGAAGCATTGAGTAAAGAAATCGGATTGCGATCTGAATGTCAGAGTGATTCTGGATGTCAGAGTGATGAAATTGTTAATGATACTGAAATTATTAATGATTCTGAAGAAATTATTAATGTTGAAGAACCTACCGAAAAAGATGAGCCTACCGAATTTAAGAATTGTATTGATCATGTTATAGAAAATATTATGATAGAATCTTGTGGTGAACCATGTACATGTAATAATCAATAAATCCTTAAAATATAGTTTTTTATTAATAAAAATAACAAAGAAATATTTATTAAAATCTATGATAAACCTTGTTACATAAATATAAAACAGATACTCCAGTGAATAGTTTTAATAAAAATTTGCAATTCTCGATATAAATATCAGAGCGTTTGGCTTCTGCGGCAACTTGAATAATAGCTGTCCATCCACCGTTTGATTCTACCCACGGATCAATTTTTGTTTCTATCACCTAAAAATTGATAAATTAATAACAATATAAAGTAATTTACCTCTATAGACCATTGGAAATAATTTTCATAGTCGGATCCAGATTTTAATATCATGTGTTTTCATGTACATTAATCCTACTATTATTCGCATCCATTTATTATTTTCATCGAACATGTAACTAAATATTGATTTGGAATGCTTCTTTCTCTCCAATGGTTGGCAAATTGAGAATTTTTTCATAATCGAATGGGATGTCTTCAACGATTTTCTCGGTACGGTTTACCATAAATTTCATGTTTTTAATGATTTCATCTTCTTCTCTATTATTAGAGACCAGCTCATTCAACAAAGTTATAAAAATTTAGTTTCTGGCATTTTATAAAAATATTTGAAAGTGTAAGCTTATTTATACTATATTCGACCAATCAGAATCATGTAATACTAAGAAAATATGTAAAATATATAATGGAAATGGCAATGATGATTTGTTGGCACTGTTAACTTCTTTCAAGTTGTTGCCACCACTGTTAACCGGTTGTTGTTGTAATTTCATTATACGATTGAACTGATCAGTTGTTTTATTAGAATAAAATTTTTATACTATAGTTGAACTTGATTCATCATTTTCTCATTAAGTTTACGATTTTCTTTCAATTCTAATACTGATTTTCTTAATTCATTTTTGATAGTACCAATGGTCTTATTTAAATATATATATATCATCATATTATTCGTTTTAGCTCTTTTTAAAGTCTCATATGTATGTTCAAATCGGAATTCTAAATTACTCATTCTTTCAGATAATCTTTTGACTGGAGTTTTCAAATATCTAGGCCTATCTATCATATACAAAATATCCATCAATACAGCGGTATCAGGACATACACATCTTGTTGAATTTTTACCTTGAACGGTTACAACAATTGAGTTGGCCATATTAAAAACTAATAATATTATTAAAATTTCTTTAATCATTTTTCAAAACATTATAAATTAATATTTATTGTTTATAGCTAAAGATTTGTGTGTGTGTGTGTCTAAATTAGTATAAAAGTAATTGTTATTTCAATTTTATCATTAAAATGGTTATACCGAGTGCAGTTCAAGCTATGAATGAAATTAAACATTATGGTAATTTATTATTACTATTATTATTATTACTTGCTTTTTAGATGATTATTTTAAAGTTATTAAAGAACGTCTGCAATTCTATTATCCAGAAATACATGGAATCATGGATAAGCCAGCATCAATAATTCCAGACTTGATATTCAATCATACATCAATATGGATATTTACTGTAATAGATGAGTTCCTATGGGATATCGAACAAAACAATTTGTCAAAAGATATGGAACCCGAATACCCTTGTGGCGATGGATGTCATTGCTGCGCTTCCCGATATCGGAAGTATGTGGAATGGGCTTTGAATAAAGCTCTTCGACAATACTACTATAGTAGAATTATCTCTTTATAATAAATTTGTTGTATATGTCTTGGTTTTCATTATATAGTAATAATAATAAAAATAATAATAAAAATAATAATAATAATAATAATCTTAATAATAAAAAGAATAATATTAATAATAAATAAAACTTGTAATAAAAATTAAAACATGTAATAATAATAATAAAAAATTAAAATCTTAATAATAATAATAAAAATAATAATAATATATATAAAAGTTATCAAATATATACTACTTATTTTTTATAAGTAGTAAAATTAAATTTTAAAAATGTTTAAAAATAATATGACCTTGAGAAATTTTGAATGACCTTGAAAAAATATGATGAGTCATCCAATGACCTTGAATGAGTCATGGTCTTTGTTTAAATGACCTTGGAAAATATGATGAGTCGTCCAATGACCTTGAATGAGTCATGGTCTTTGTTTAAATGACCTTGGAAAATATGATGAGTCATCCAATGACCTTGAATGAGTCATGGTCTTTGTTTAAATGACCTTGAAAAATATGATGAGTCATCCAATGACCTTGAATGAGTCATGGTCTTTGTTTAAATGACCTTGAAAAAATATGATGAGTCATCCAATGACCTTGAATGAGTCATGGTCTTTGTTTAAATGACCTTGAAAAAATATGATGAGTCATCCAATGACCTTGAATGAGTCATGGTCTTTGTTTAAATGACCTTGAAAAATATGATGAGTCATCCAATGACCTTGGATGAGTCATGGTCTTTGTTTAAATGACCTTGAAAAAATATGATGAGTCACCCAATGACCTTGAATGAGTCATGGTCTTTGTTTAAATGACCTTAAAAATATGATGAGTCATCCAATGACCTTGAATGAGTCATGGTCTTTGTTTAAATGACCTTGAAAAAATATGATGAGTCATCCAATGACCTTGAATGAGTCATGGTCTTTGTTTCAATGACCTTGAATGAGTCATTGTCTTTGTCTTAAAAATTTTTTGTACTTTTGGACTTAGAAAAATTTTCTCTCGGCGGGGGGGGGGTACTGTGCTGGATGTGACATGTGCTGGATGTGACACATCCCACTACTAATGAGAACCAATAGTCAGCGAAATAATGATAATATACAGTGCTATAATTGTGGAAAGAAAGGGCATGTATCACGAAACTGTTTCGCAAGATCAAGATCTCCATTAACTTCACCGTCACCTCAAAGAGATAGAGTTAATTTACAAGGCCGAATTCAATGTCATTCATGTAGAGGTTATGGGAACATGGCGAGGTCATGTCCCAGGAATAATGAGAGATTTCAAAAGCCAATTTTAAAGAAAATTAGATTCCAAAGTGATAAATCACAAGCAGAATCGTTTAATATGCAAGTTTGAATCTGATGAAGAGGCGGATAACCACATGATGTATGAGTCGCAATCAGAAACATCAGATACAGAGCTGAAAAGAATGATGATTAAAGATGATCTGCAAAGCGAAAAGGCAATAATGATATAGTCGAGGATTAATAAATTAATAGAATCAAGAGCAGCGGAAACGTCTAAAATAATGACATCATTACTGGAATTGAGTCAAATGTCACTGAGTGTACAAAGATTGAAAAATGTAATTGAACTATGTGCTGATTATTATGAGGTGAAATTAAAAGATAGAGATGAAATAACAAATATGAATAAGATATTTGTGGAAAGCGTTCAAGAGAAAATAAATGGTTAGATTTATTTTTATTGATGTTGTAGATGAATAGTAGAAATAGTGTGATTTGTATTCGGTTGTGAAATTGGAGATTATGTTAAAAGATTTAAAAGATAGATTAAAGAGAATAATGGAAGAACTAGATTAATAAAGGTGAAATTTAAGATAGGTATTTAGAAGACGAATGAATTTTAAATAGATTGTGGTTTTTAACCTGAAATAAATATAAATTGCAGGTGCGTGTATAATTAGGGAGGAAGAAGGTAGCCGGAAAGAAAGTGATTAACGAAAGATAATAGAGAGTACTGACGAGATGCTTTAAATGAAGTTGAGGGATGGAGTTAAAATTCGAAAAAAAATAATTGATAAAATAGACTAGAGTAAAATCTAAACAGAGAGATAGTAAACATAATACACCGATATTTAAGAAAATCGAGGTAGAAGAAAAATTGAAATGTTTGATTGCGAACGATTTGTAGAGAATTAAGAAGAAGACTAGAAGGAATTAACCATTTATTATAGCAATATGATTTATGAATATTGGGGGAAAAGCACAGAGTATAGTAGAGGGATATTGGTGTAACAAAGGTTCAGAAGTTACGAAAAATAGCCTGCAACCAAATAAGAAAGATGGAATTATTGTATTGAATGTTCAAAAGATGAAAATAGTTAGATATTGAGGATATTATATGATGTTGGAATTAAGCCCACAGGAATTAGATGAAAACGATACCTAGATGCTTGAATGGAAGGCCAGGGTAGTTAGTAAATTGGTAATAGCAATAAAGGAACAGAAAGTAGAATCAGTAATAGATTCGAGAAGTGCAAATACAATATAGGAAGGAAGAGTAACTAAAACTGGAATAGAAGAAGAACAAAAAAATTAGAGTGAAAATTTTCAGTAATAAGGAAGAAAATGAATGAATAATACAATTCAGGTAGAGACATTTGAGAAAACAAGAATTTTGAGGCACCAAGAGTGAAAATGAAATATGTGAATAATGTGTGTAGGAAACGCTATGGAACTTTGATATATAAGAGAGGCGGAAGTTTGAGTGATGAATTGAACAGGAATGAATGAAACAAAATAATATAATGGGCTGTGAATTAAAGCAGTAGTAGATCCGACGGTTGAAAAAAGATGGATGTAAGGAGTATTAGTAGAAAGTATGTAACTGAAATGAAAAGCAGACTTCCGAGGTGTTTGTGCAAGATTGAGCAACGATAACTTTTGTGAATAAGAAATAATTGAAAATTTGATTAAAATGGAATTGACAAAGAAGTAAATGCGTTAACTAGTTTAACATATAATGGTCTTAGAAATTGTAGCTCAATGCGACTAGCAGAAACGGATAATTTGGAAAATTTATAGATGTAGCGGCACGAATCTCAAATCGAATATTTTATGAAGTGGGTTTAAAAATAAATGGAGTTGGAAGAAGTTGAATTATGATCTTACAGTAATATGAAAGTGATGAAAAAAAATTACATACAAACTCGTAAAATGGAAAGGATACAAGCCCGAAGCTAAGGAAAAGATGATATTCCAATGGGCAATAGTTATGCCTCTTATTTTTTGTACGATAACTACAGAGCGAGCTACAGTATGACAGCTACCGATGTTCCAACAGAGAATTGAGAACAATTTTATCGTTGTGGACATGGCAGAATTGTCCAGATGCATACGACAAAGAAATAAAGTAGAAAATGAATTAAATATTATGTGTATCATGGAAACTGATTCCTACGTGGCGGCCAAAATTAGAAGGAATGTATTGTGAAGCGAACTACTTTTGTGTGTTTTCGCTGTGGTAATGGAGCATTACACATGCATTGATAAAAAAATGCACGCTCAATTCCACGACCAGTAGAGGTAATTCCAGAAAACTGCTTTAGCTGCGTTTCAAAACAGAGGAGTTAAAGAAATTAATCCGGAAATTGAAATAAAGCAAAAGTAAATATCACAGAATTAAGAATAGACAGTTGTTGTAAAGGAAAATAGCAACAAGATGAATGTGCGAAGGAGAACATTAAACGTGAATGGAAAAATTATTAGAACATCAGTGGTGATGTGAAGAATATGACAGAATTGATGAAAGAACTTGAAGAGAGTTTTGGGATGAATTCGAAACTAGGAAAACTTTCAAACGCAATCCGTTTGTGAATATGAGACAGAAGTAATCTGTCCACTGAGAATGCCATCTAGTATTGGATGTTAAAAAACTGATAATGTAAAATTTAGTCGCAGTTTGAAACTATGACTTGTCCAAAGAGTAATTGGAGAACAATTAGAGAAGCCCGATAATTTCAATATAAATTATAAATCGAATGGCACAATAGGTCAACTCCCATATGGACGAGGAAAACGCACACCAGTATTAATGTTCGACATTACCCGGGAACAGATTATGCGTTTTTATAAAAATAGAGTCTATACCAATATAGGTGGCAAATGGTTTTAGGCCAACAAATACATGGGATGTTAGGCAGCGAAAAGGGCCCGGGGGCGGAGGAAATAACTTAAAATACACACAAATGATATTAAACCACTCCACTTTTAACATAAAACTTGATTATTGTACCTTTTAGTCAAAACTAATGGAGGAATATATATCGGGAAATTGATTCTAAATGATGCAAATTGAATAAGAGATTACTTAGAAAGCAGGATGGGCAATGGCCATTACAAATCCAAACTTAGTAGCACCTTATGCAATATTCAGGGAAAACGGTGTATTTGCCAGAATCCTCGGAGAGGCCCTATAAGTTACAATGTAAAGAAGTTACAGTAAAAATTATGAATACGAAAAATACAAATATTGCGTGAAGTATAAACGGAAAATTGCGATTATGGAACCCATAACAAGAATATATGGAGAGCATAGATAAAGCCAAAAATTCTCAATGACCACTAGTTACTTGCTCCGTTGTATGCTTAGCACCAGGATTATGGATAGCATCTACCAGATTACGAGGAGTGAAACCCGAATAAATTAGAATTACAAATCTAGAAATCTATTAAATTTTACCATCCCTTAAATAAGATGCACAAATGGGTTTCTATGCAAGGAGGATTATCTAAGAATCCAAAGAAATTGTTATTCCGTCGAAAAGAACGTTATCTCAGAAATGATTGATACAATTTTTTGCCCTAACGGGGAACGGTAAAGTCATTATGAATACCTTTAACACCAGATCACTTCTAGAAAGTCAACATATAAAACGATGCAAAAGATCTGGGGATTCATGTTATTAGGACAAGCAATGCGCAGGATTAATTGGATTATATGTTGTAATTATAACAATTAAAAGGTATAATGTCGCAAATTATCGGCTCATAGAATATACGTTAATATCCGGTGGTCATGGAAAATGATTATTGGTTGTTTTCCACTTTGCGAGATTTTTTCATTATCATCATCAATATAGAGAAATGGCACGTGTGGAGGAGTAAACTTGAAAACGATCAAAAAAGTGAAGTTGTCTCTATGTGCAGCAAGTTGATAACATAATGATAATATATACTATCAATGATAATAAAAAAAGCAAGATATTTTCAAAGAATTATGAAGAGTGGAGAAAAGCCAGAGCTACAATTTTTATTAGAACCTATTGCCAAAACCTTGCGGAATTCAACGCTTTCAAAAATGGTATACACCAAGGTTTGCCAACGGCACTAAGTATCAACTGAAAAATTAAAAGAATGAAATTCACTAGAACATATTCAACTTGAATTGAGCATAAAATAACCACGAGCGCTGAATTTAACGGCGGAAAAACATTGCTTCAGATTACATGCAGTTATGCAATGATGACTTTAGGAATAAAGGCAACAGCCTCGAATAAACATTTCTATTCAATGGAAGAAAGGTGGAACCTTTTTAGCATCAGTTCCAGTAATACTATGAGTATCAGAATGAATTTGTTTGACAATGAGAGAAATCAGAGATAAACCAACAAGTAAAGTAATAAGGTCAATTGTCGCACAATGTTTTAGTATATTCGGGAAATTAAAAGCGAATTAATTATTGGTGATCCGAATTAGTGCATTATGTGTCAGTATGAGAATAGTCCTGTCGGTGTTTAATTGGTATGGGACGTAATGAACAAACTACAGGAATTTCTCTTGATTTAAAAACTGGGAGATTAATGAAAGGACAAACAGATGAAAAAGGGACATAAGGTGGAGAGTATTTTTAAATCAGACGCTTAGAATTGCCAGCCAGGAAGTTGAGGTAATATATTATGCAGATTGTTAGGATGTTTTCAGATGACGAGTGCATATTTGACCAAATTGAGAGCTAATGAGAAAAATATGAAATTCCAATGTGTTAGAAGTGGTAAAAGTCAAAGACCAACAGTGCCAGTGAGAATGTGAATAAAAACACAAAACCCATCCAAATGAACCAAAATAGACTGGAAAAACTAGCGAAGTTTGAAATTAGAGAAAATCCTGAAATCCGAGAAATATAAATTACAAAGCCAAGTCATTAGTAATGATTTACAGGAACACAAAAAATGGGAATTCACAGAGTTATTAAAGAAATATTAAATGCTGTTTGAAAACACGATTACGATTTGGACTCACCAGTAATTGGAACAGAGATTACATTACTTGATGAAACTCCGATTTTAAAATTGAAACCGTATAGAATTCCATTATACATCAAGAGGAAAGTGATAGGCAGATTAAAGCAATGAAAGAGTTTCCAATTACGAGATAGTTTCTTCACCATTCTCATCGTCAATGTAGTTTGTAAGAAAGACGGCGATCTGCTCGATTCTGTGTGATTATCGAAATTAAATCAAGTAACGCGAAAGGATACATATCCTATTCCAGTTCCAAGAAAATGTTTGATCAAATGGGGAAGAAGTACAATTTTCACAGTAATCGATCTTAATAAATTTACAATCAATTTTAAAGTTGAAGAAGTAAATCGAGAAAAACGGCTTTTTCTGATGATAAAGGATTGTATGAATTTAATGTGTTACCGTTTGATTAACTGGAGCACCCTGCTAATGTTCCAGCGAAGGTATTGAATTTGGTGTTGTTACGTATTATCCCACATGGGCGATTAGGTCTATATTGATGACATAAAATATTTTCAGGGAAGTACTTTTGAGAAGAGACATCTGAAAGATGTGGAAACTTTATTAGAAGATTATTAAAGGTAATCTAAAATAAAACCCTCTAATGTGAGAATGGGGAAAATCGAGAAGTGGTTATTGGTCATACTTATTCTCGAAAATGGATTGCAACCAAAACCAGAAAATGTGGGAAAAATTAAAGAATACCATCCCTGAAATGTAGATCAAGTTGATATTATCTGTGTGCTAGCTAGTTATTTATAGAAATTCACATTAAAAGCTTCCTTCTCATGTACCACAAACCTAAATGTATTATTAAAAAAGCAGACTCAATTTAAATGGGAAAAGGCGCAACAAGAAGCATTCGATTACTTAAAGAAAGTTTGATTAAAGAACCTTATTGAGATGCCCAAATTTTAAGAAACCATTCAATCTTAAGAACAGATGCAAGTAATTTTGCGTTGGGTGCAGTAGTTATCCTAGGACAACAGTCGATAGGTGAGAAAGAATCAACGTTAATAGCATATGCCAGCATAACGTAAGCCACAGAAAGAATTATCTACAATGGATGAAAGAAAACATTAGCCAGTTGGTTTACGTATAGAACGTTTAGACAGTATTTAGTTGGCAGAAAATTGTTTGTTTACTGATCATAAATCCATTAAAATGTTGACCTGAAACATCGCGCGATCAACCAGCAAATGATCCGCAATCGGTCAATAGCCCTACAAGAATGATTTCGAAATTTTAAATACGACAGGGCAAATCAAATGGAAATGCGAATACGCTTATCGAGAATCCCTTAAATAAATGGAGTAAGAATAATGAATCGAATATAATAAATACAATATATTTATGGCAATCAAAACCGCTATAATTTGCTGGGTGGAAACTGCAAAAGGAATTCAGGAGAAATATTGTGATGATTAAATCAATTGCGGAAACATGCAGTCACGACAAAAAAGGAAAGTGACTGGAAACATGTAGTTGCCGAAAAAACATAAATATTATCCTTTCATGATGTTGCTTAAAATGTGTAAAAAAATGAAAACTTATTAAATTGTGGTTCAACCAAACATCGAACAAATTATTGTGATTCATGACTTGAGCCACTAGGTGGACATTTATCCGCTCGGAAGACCAGTTATCAAGCATGAACAAAAATATTATTGGACACCATTGAATCAGATGTCAGACAATGGTGTCATACTTGTGACAGTGTGCTTAACCAGACCGAAATACGGGAAAGAAAATAAAATACCTTTGAACCTATGCCAGTGCCCGGAGCTCCGATGGCAAATTACTTGCAATGGACATTGTTGGTTCCGTTTTCCTGAAACAATTAATGGCAACAAGTTATATCATTGTGTTCTGTGATTATCTAACTAAATGGCCTGAAGCATATACGATGAAAAATCAAAAAGCGGAAACTGTTGCAAAGATATTTGTAGAAAATATTATTTTTCGATATGGACCACCGAAGAAATTACTTACTGATCAAGGAACGAATTTCCAAAGTGAACTGTTTATTTCAATCACGGAATTATTCGGGATACTGAAACTTAGTACATCGCCTTATCATCCACAAATGGATGGTCTAGTTGAAAGATTTAACGGAACATTAATCAATATGATATCATCCTACGTAAATAGAAAACAGAAAGATTGGGATTTGTTTATCAAGCCATGCTTATTTGCGTATCGAAATGCAGTGAATGAGAGTACCGGTGAAACACCTTTCTATCTCATGTATTTGTGGCGGAATAACATGCCGGTTGATTTAAAATTTCAAGCACCTATCTCATAGTACATGGATATATCTGATTACAAAGTAATTATGCAAGAAAGACTTCAATCGGTATGGACTCAAGCTGGACTTAAAATAAGACATCGTCAAGAAGCGTATAAAGAGTGCTATGATAAACGACCACATGGTCACAATATTGAAGTAGGAGATTTAGTGTATGTACATAAACCAGAACCAGCAAAGGGTTTATCACTAAAATTACAGAGACCATTTAAAGGCCCATACATAGTATGTGATACCACCGAAACTAATCTAAAATTACGTCCACAAAATAATAAAAAAGCAGGAACAATTATCGTTCATGCTAATCGATGTAAAAGAAGACACTAAGTATCAATTGAGATCTAAAGACAAAAACGTGGAAAGGCACACCGCGCTCAAACAAAAGACAGCGAAAAATTCCTCACCATTGGGATATATCAACAAAACTTTGTTCGTTACAACACTTATGATAATCAATGTGTTAGGGTCGAATGCGACTCCATCGTTTCCAAATTACGCTATTAAAAGGATCCCGTTAATGGAAAAAGTTGATATTTATGCCACATGTACCCAGATGGTATGGATCTATCGTTGTGCACAAACCGAAGAAATAGAAATAAGTAATTTACTGAATTAATTTGAACCACCAGTGAAGTTGAATTTTAATAAAAATACTTATGTAGATCGTCAACTAACAATAAATTATGAATACCCATGGTTAATAAAACAAGTGCAACCCCAAATAAATGGTACTAAAATAATGAACCCGATTAAGATTGAAATATGGACAAAATTTTAAATAACTATGTTTCCATAGAACCAGTGCTGAATGGAATCAATATATATTGGGAACCCCGAAATTCCCAACAAGTGAAAATAATTTTCAGAATTATACAATCGATACGTTGAATGTTAGAAGGTCTTTCGTGCATTATGCGAAATCTAAAACTGCATCATACCTATGATATCGCAGTTCATTACTACGAAAAAGTATTGCAAGATAATGGTACAGAGAGTAATGACCGGTGGGTCAAGATCTATCTTAGTCGGAAATCAATTCTGTTGCAAAACGAAACAAATCGAGTTCATTTACAGCTAGTTAACCAAAAACTAAATATTTCACGGCATGCAGGTATGAATGAAAAAGTTATGATCTATTATTATGGGAAAATTCAAGCCACGTTAACAAGTAACTTTACCTTTAAAATGTTAAATTTTCAGCAAATACGATCTGAAACAATTTCAAAGATGGTAATGATAAAAATCAAGTATTACAAAAGAATATCAAATTTCAATCCATGGGAAATCATTTTTGTCGAAACGAGATTCATTCGAGTTGTATATAATTCAACGGGATTCATAAAGAACACCAATTATTCTCATATCTCTAATGTAAAATATTCGAAAACAAAAAACAATGTTACCTTCGTTCAACGACTATATGGCTAATGTGCAAATTCGTGAGAATAACAATACATTATCTTCATCTGATAACAATGAAACCATAATTGTAATTTTATCGATCAGTACAATCAGTGTGATATCATTCTCCATCATTTTTCTTCTCGCATTGCTAGCATATCTTCGAAAACTAAAGCAAAAACTTGAGCGTCAATCCATGGCCCAAAGACCTTGGATTATCTATGAGGAGACAATCGTGTAGTGAGATACATTTATTTTGCATGCAATTATAATGTAGTAATACAGTATAAGTATTAACTTTTTATTTTGAATAATGTAAAGATTTGCACCTTTCAATCATTGATGAATTTGATTGGCTGTTGAGAGCAAAGAAGGGGAAGCAAAATTTGCGCAGGTAGAAATTTTGGGGGCAAAGAAAATTTATTAAAGGGTATATAAGGGATTAAAAAAAAGTAAATAAAATTAGTATAAAAATTCAAATTAAAATAGGTAATTAATTTTTATTAATATTATTATTTATACCGCTACCAGTTGATGCAGTATTCTTAGGGTACTCCACCTTGACTCTAGCGTCAACTTTTAAATTGAAAAATAAATTAAACGAACTATATTTTAGCAATGCGACAAATTCAATGGGCAAGGACAATTTATGATAGCTACCTAAAGCTACACAGGAACGATGTTGGACGAAACCCATACATTATCGAGGAAAATTTGCAGATTCCAAATTACCTGAGAGTGGATGATAGAAAAATGAAGATCGAAATATTCAGAGTGAATAGGCAATCTGGAATTAAACTGGCTGATGAGATAAATTTAACGAAAAAGGACGAATTCATGCTCCACATTATCAAAGGAAATGTTGAAATTATCGACGATAATCAGAAGATATGGTGGGAAATGCATCAAGGATCGTCATGGAAAATGCAGAAGGAAGCAATGACCAAAAGGTTGAGAGCAGCAAATGAAAATGCAGTGGTTGTGTTCGAAACCAGAACGAAAAACGAAGCTCAAGAAATACCACAGGTAATATCAACACTACCTGTGGATGAAAAATTGTTGGCAATCACTGAAGAAATGCTAAAAAGAAGAATGTCATTTTTAAGAAAAGAAATGGTGATAAGAAGTAGGATCTTGTTTATAGATGCGGAATATGGAACATCAGAAACCAAACAGATTGTACCGCTATCTATTGCGATAATGAATTATTATGGAAAGACAATAAAAGATGTCTACCTTACTCCAAGATGAAAATTGCGGCATTTTAATTCGCAAATCCATGGAATAACGGAAGTGGCAAGTAGGAATCAAAATGACCAATATGCAATTATGAAGGAAGTTCAAAATTTGGTAGTTGGGAAAATATTAATTGGTCACGATCTTCATGCTGAACCACAATATTTAAAACTTTGGATAAACCAGTTGCATGGCGTTCGAGATTTGGCAACGGCGCAAGCATTGGAAAAGGTTGGAATTTCCAGAAGAGGAGAATTTTTCAAATTAAAAACTGTTGTCCACGAGATGTTTGGAGATCAAATGCAGGTGGGCATACACTCAGCCCTTGAAGATGTAAAGAATATAAGAAGAATATATTTGCAAATTGAGAAACTGTGGATTGATGATGTTGAAATACCAAAAAAGCAGCCGAAGAATGCGTGATACCATAGAAATCGTAAGTAGCTTCAAATGAGTTTAAGTATTATAAGTTTTTATTGTTTTTTATTTGAGAAAAAAAATGTAAATTTCTTTACAAACTGAATTAATTTCTTTATTAAATAAAATTGGAAACTCAAATCGTTATTAATAATAATAGAATTCACCTCCACCTCATATTTCGGCAATTCCTCTAAAACAATGTCACTTATTTCTGGCATCTTTTCTTCTTTAACGATATTAAGGAGACAAAATAACTTACCATAAATCCAAACCTAACCATAATAAATCCAAAACAAATCAAACAACTGTAAACAGAAAAATGCATGTTTTTGATTTCTAATATGGCTTCATTAGATCTGCAAATGGCTGTCAACTCTTTCTGTTCTATCATCTGTTCGAGAAGTTTAGATTTGCTTTCATAATCATTTAGAAGAATAAAACTATCCATTTCTTTGATGTTTAGAAAATACTGTTATATCAGTAATCACAAATTTCCTTTTTATAAACATTATCTATTTCATTGGGTGGTTTAGAAGGTTTTGTGAATATTGTTTGAACATATGACCAAATAAATATCAATAAAATCGAATGATAAAAGACCACTAAAATACATCAACTTACTTCTTTCAAATATGTTTTCCACAAAACCTTAAAATAGAAATTAAAATAGAAAATCTTTAAATATATACTTACATATACATAGTGCGAAGATATACGCAAAATAAGACCAAGCAATTATTGAAGTAATAAACACCACCGGAAACCATGAAAAAAAAATTTATAATAAATTTCAGTTGTGAATTACAATTTACCATTAGAAAATAGTTATAAATGCTGTTTCATAAAATTATAATTAATATTCTCATGATGTAATTGGCTCGGCATTAATTAAACAGGTAAACATAATTCTCAGAATAACCATCCATTCTCTGACAGGCTTGTTGTGTATCAGCCGAGACAAGTTGAATGGCTTATCAGTAGTCGGGTTATCTCAGTGTGGAATTAAATTAATTATATTGTTGGGCCAGAACACAAAACGGCGTTGGAAGATGTTTAAATGAATCGGTAACACACATGCAAATATAACATGCAAATTTAAATAAACCTGTTAAAACACCAATTAAACCCTAACAAAATATGAGAAAAAAGATAATTAAATATAAAATAATAAACATAAAAATAAATTAAAATAATAACAAAATGCAACAAGATTCGCACGATACAGACACAAATATAACATGAAAACCCAACAAATTCGACCGAAAATTAATAAATCAATAAAAGTTCATGAAAATGAAACTTAAATCAAAAAATTTGAATTAGAAATAATTCAGTAAAAATTCTAAACAAAAAATTATTTAAATAAATTAAAAAATAATAAAATTAAAGATTAGAATATACTAGAAAAATAACAAGGTCGAAATTTTGTTTTAATACATCAAAATTAACATGCGAGGTTAGGGACAGAAAATAGGTATAAATACCGATTCATTTTCACATAAAATTTAACCAAAAAACCATTTTTTTTGAACTAAAAATTTTGCGAATTTTAAAAATCTACGTCAAATTAATTTTAGGTGAGAAGTAGTTTTATTTGGAACTCTCTCCACGTCACACCCTCGCAACCTCGGTAGAGCTCTGCTTGGATGTCGGCGTGAGGGGAGATACATTTTTACGAATTTTATTTATGGAATGGATTGTATGGTAACTTTATGTTTTACTTGTTATATACATTAATAAATATTTATAATATTCATAAATTGTTTTATAAATTTAATAAAATTAATCTATCGAAATTTTTCCGGCCCACAGCTGATACCTATCGCAAGTCAGTAAAATCCACATATAACTCAGACTCGTGTAAGCGCGTGGAAAATCGCCAATGATCTGTGCCCGTGAAGACCCGGCGTGCGGAACGCAGGGTTGGAACGTCAATATTATCCCGTATAGAAGAAACGAGAAATAAGGAAGAAGTCTTTTGGCTACTTCCTCGTTTCTCATTTCTATAAAATCGACCTAAATTATTTTACACACGGCTCAAAATCATCACACCGAGTAGTCCAGTGGGCACTCATTAACTGTAACATAAACAAAAATGCGTCTAAGGCTTATTAAAGGGAAAGGGTACGGGGACTAAATTAACATGAAATCGTTGGTATGGATAAATTAATTCATTATTATGAAATAAATAAAAAATTTGTGATATAAATTTACTTAATAAATTTAACTTGACTATAATGCTTTAGTTGAAGATCGCCATGGCGTAAACGACTGATAAAATCCAAAAAATAATCCCAAACCCAAGATTCAACACGACTATTGGCCTATAAAATCGACGAAAAATCAAAAGAAACAACCATAAATTTATATCAAAATTACATAAATCAATTAAAACATACAAGAGTAGGCTTACTACCGATGTCAAATTTGAACAACTCCAGCTTAGTATAGTATGTACATTTCAAACACATGCTCCAGCCGACGGCCGATTAATAATTAACCATTCCGAAATCTCAGCAATATAAGCGTAATGAAAATCCAATGTTTTAAATCACGAAAACCCTTCGAGAAAGATTATATTACAAAAAAATCATCGGTAGAGTTTCCAAGTATTCCTAACATATCGATAAGAATTATACGAAGTGATTGAAACATTAACCCGCAAAAAAACTAAAATTGATCTAGCATAGTGTTCTGAATAATAACCTCTGAATTTCGTCAAAAAACTCCATAATAAGTCAAATTCGACCAAACCTCATAATTCGCTAAAATAAACTGAAGATAATACAAATAAAGGAAATGAACCTACCTGAATTCATCATCACCCCACTCATTCTGTACCTGTAGAGAATCCCGTAAAATCGGGTAACATACTAAAATAAAATTAGAAATATTAATTATCGATGAAAAGAAATAAAAACTCCAACCTGAAAATCGATAAAAGTTACGTCCAACCGGAAATCATTCTGATCGTCGAGATTGATTTGGAATAAACAAATTCATCCGCGATTGCACCATGCACTAACGGAAGTACACGCACCCATATTATATACCGAAATTATATCTAGACCATTATTGATTTTCGAAAATTATTATCACCTCGAAACATGGAGCATACAGCAGGAGGGAATTTACCAGAAGAATCAAACTTGCCAACTCAAGGTAGTTTTGTAAAATTTCTATTAAATAATTTAATTCTCCTAATGTCATAAATTTGTTATAAATAACCGTTATAGTTGTCTCTCATAAATTAATCCGCAAGTTAAAGTTAACTATTTAATAACTGTAATCTACCCTATTATCATAACACCAAATTCAGGTACCAGATTCTTCAAAACGCTAAGATACTCATTAATTTTGCTCCCCACAAATCTACCAGATAGCTAACCAGGAATACACAGGGATAGCGAAATCGAGGATTATGTTATGGCCATCATCCCCTTCGCGCTTCTAGATTCTATTTTATGAGCTAGGATAATTGTATTAATGCATTTGCATTGTATATTTTATCAATAAACAGTCGCATTTCGCCATCCGAAATATACTTTAATAATTAAAGATTAATCATTTGTAATATCAGTTTGATATTTTTAATTGCAGTAATATATTTATTGTTTAATCTATTAGCCCAAATATTAACATAGAATACATGTTGAAACATATAAGAAAAATTGTGTAAATACTGCGTAAATTCTAGGGGTTAATTGTCATAGGAAAATGTTCATTGTTGTTTGATAAAGATTTTGATCCGCGAGGGCGATAATTTTCCCGAATAACCAGTAACAATTAATTTCAGTTTTTTCACGAATTTCGATAGGTATTTCCCCTCATCGGCTTTTTCGGTAAGAATTATCTTACATAAACCTAAAATGGATTTAGTATAAAATTTTTAAAGCAAATCAATGTCTCTCGTATCAAAGAGCGATAATTACACTTTTATTTTCCCCTGTGAGCCCTAAGTAACCAGCTGTTAAATCACACGGACGACTTAGATAGCTTTAGGAACGTTCGTGTAAGACGCAAATCAATCCCTATTCGTTTTAAGTACTCTATAAGAGTAGATTAAATTGATCGTTCACAATAATTAGCCGGCGGCAGATATTGGTTGACTTTAAAACGCCGAGTTACAATTAAGATAGACTAATTTTCATATCATTCTATCCAACTACCTAACCGTAATGATATTTCAGAAGAACCAATGACTCCCGAAGGGATACCCGCCCATGTGGCAGACGAATGGCGTCGGGCTTGGAAGAGAGCGCGACCGTCAACAATCTTCGAGGAGCCTCAACCCAAAAGGCCACATCCAACAACTTGGCAAATATTGGGCCTGGAAAATGATCCTCGCAGGCCGAAGGAGCAGCAGTATCCTGCCAAGAAATCCGCGACCACGCGCGGAATCTCCTCGCTCAGTGGGAGAGGGTGCAGGAACAAGTCGAACTAAACGTGGTCAAAGCCCGGATGTACCTCGCTAATGTCGAAGAGGACATCCTCGTCGGGCGCATTGCGGTGACCCATCCACCTCGACCAGCCCGCAATACCCGGCGACCGGTGGCCATCATTCCAGGTTTCTCCCCGGAGGAAGGGGTTGAAAAATTCTTCGAGGAACCCTGATTCTCGGGCAAAGGACCTAGACAATAATTTGTGTTGTAATGTTATTGAACTTTAAAAATTTCAATGTCGTTCGTTTTAATTCTCTCCGTGAATAGATTCATTCTTATAACTATGTTTGTAATAATCAGATTTTTTGTTTATTTAAGTCCATAAAGAAATTTAAAGGTTTATTCTTTATATTATAGAAATGGCAACTATTCAATTATTACAAGCCGAACTAGACCACGCTAGAAGTGCAAACGCGAATCTACTTAGCCAGATAGTCCAAATAACTCGGGAAGCGCAACAAATCAAGGCAACCTGGTCGGACCCGAAAAGGACGAAAACGCTGTACCTCAGGCTCACGGCAGCTCAAAAGGGTTGGGCGGAGGAGCGACAACTCAATCAGAGTCTCCGCACACAAATCAGGGGACTAGAGGTCGCCTTGGCAGTTTGTCGTGAGGGGGAAGCGGTAACGAATCCGCTTGTCTTCGCCCCGTCACAGTTGCCGTATCGAGATCCCCACACTAATGTCATACAACCTACCAATCCGTCCACCGTTCCATCAAGCAATCGTCGGCCGGGACGCAAGGAGCGTGCCCGACGCCGAACCGCACGACCGCCAAGTCAATCACATTAACTTATGAATGCTGCGTACATTTTTATCTCGGGTTTGAATAAATAAATTTAGGTTCATTGTTAATCTAATTCCAAGTAATCGGCTACAAGTCATGATTTGCATGAGATCATCACCACGAGTACTCGCATCGCATCCTCGAACCCTCGTTCTATCTCAACTAGTCAACATAAATCTGATTTTGAATTTTCTTACACAAGAGACAGAGTAAAGCAAGCAAAGGTCTTCTATCGACAGCTCGTGAACCCGAGGGTTGTCCGGGCAATTACAGTATTAGTAATAATGCTCATTTTTTGCGGACAATCCACCCACTCGAACACATTTCCAACGTTGCCTGGCAACGGGTGCCGAGTGGTAGCTAGAAAAACATTTTGTATGGCGTTACTGGGGCAACAATAAGAATAGTTAAATAAATAACGAAACCCTGTAACCCACCAATATTATTATTATTATCATTATTATTATTATTATTATTATCATTTTTATAATAAATTATTTAGCTCGACAGCTACAAACAATGTCTGAATTATCGGCATGTTTATTATTATTATTATCGTTATTATTATAAATTATTTAGCCTCTGGCTAATTATATTATTATTATTATTATTGATATTATTATCATTGCGCAAAATGATTATTTCAAAAATAAAAAATTAAATATATTATTATTGAATAAAAACCAAAATTTTAAATTTGGATCTTTTCAAATGAATAGATTTGAGGGCGAATCTTTATTAAAGGGGGGGAGATATGTTGGGGTATCACGAAAAAGCACAATGAAATCGATAAAACACAAATAAATAATAAAAGTGCAATATTAATTAAAAAATGTATAAAAATTCGAAAGTAATATTGATCGGGGGAAATTGGTATGGTTGAACGCCAAATTGAGAGACGAGTCCAGAAATAATAATAAAAATGTAGTGAGGGTCCCTAGAAAATGATATAAGATAAAAAAGGAAATTAATTAAGAAAAATTAATTACTAATGGGAAGCCCGAGTCAATGGGAAGCCCGAGGCAATGGGAAACCCAAGAGATGTGGAAAAGCCGAGAGCTGAGGAAAACCCGAAAGATAAGGAAAACCCGGCGCATAGACGGAATAATATAGTAGGATAAATTAGCCTAAACAACATCAAACGTTGTTGACAAATGTCGGTCTGGAAAGTAATTATTAATGATAATTTGATAATGCAGAACATATTGTTGACAATCGTCGGAAAACAGTCTGAGCAGGAGTATAAAAGAAAGAGGGAAAAACACGAAAGGACCAGTATTCACCAGACAAGAAAAGAAAACCATTATTAACCAGACAAGAAAAGAGAAACATTATCAACCAGGCAAGAAAGGACAATCATTATTAACTAGATACGAAAGACAATCGTTAGTAACCAGATACGAAAGAGCAGATATCATTAACTAGAGTGAAGCGACGTGAACGAGCAGTAACTAGGTTAGTAGAGAAATCCAAATCCAAGTAAAAGTCAAGGTTATCTATCAGACAGGGTGGTTTTCCCTTGGACAACCTACCCTAAGATAATCCGAGCCAAACAGTGGTTAAAAGGTGCAAATCAAGTAGTGAAATTGTGATTACAAATATTGAACCAAACGGATTGATCTGTTATTGTGATAAAGTGCAAATAAAATTATTCTGTGTTGGGTTTGCTTATTTGATCGAAAAAGGGACACGAGGAGTCAGAGGGAACCGACTTTCAATAATAATAACCCAACAGATGGCTTCTTGACAAAAACGCAGAAAGTTGGAAACACAGAATAGACTGAATGATCTGACTGACTAAAAATTTAATTGTTTTTATAATATATTCGTTTATATTGTTATTTATTTTTGTAATAAATAAATGCTTGGTTTTATTTTTATAAAAAAACAATCATAATTTTTAAATTTAATACCTAACGAATTTTCTATCCAACTTCCCCAAACTCCATTATTTACATGTTAAGATAGCCTTGTTTTCGCCGTGTTTTCGCATTACGCTATACTTTGATGGAACGTATCCACCGCGTTAAACGGGGTCTTACTGTACTAATTATTATTTTATTCCCTCTTTAATTCTTTTCGTCTGTATTTTTGATCCATTCTTTCGTTTCTTCCGTTTCTTTTTTATCTTCCTGTAAGTATATCTTGACATGATTTTGGTAAACATTACAATAACGATTTGGTTGCTTTCGAAACTACGTTGATACTCTAATTTTTACCAGTCACATCCAAATTATTTTTAAAATACTTAATTTCCGATATAAGTTTTATTTATTACAATTTCATAAAAGTGCCAAACAATCAATTATTTAACTATATAATCTATATTAATCAATATTTTAACTATATAATTATAAAAAAATTACTTATATTTTTTACTTTTAACTATAATTATTTTATTAGGAAGTGAGAAAATTGCATGCAAATAATTTGGGTAGAGAAAGCTAGAAAGGTTGAGAATGACTGGTACAGACCATATCATTCGGCGGGTGATAAGGGGCAAGGGAGGGAGGGGAGGTGCAATTATTACAAAGTATTCGAATAAAATCTACTAGTCAAAAGAACACTTTTAAGATATAAAATAAAGTATTTATTTTTTAATAAGATTCTAATTTTCATTTGAAATTATAAATATATGTTTTCATTAATACTGACATGACCAAGTTTTGAGCCGTTTATTTACAAAATAATTGTAAATAACATAACTGATAATTAAAAAAAAATAATTTCTTAATCATTACAGAGATGGAAATTAAAGTTTTGAATTATTTGTTAAGCCATTTTTTAATAGAAAATCGTCAATTAAATTTTCAAGCATTGATAAAGAATTCGTCACGTCCGACTGTTCGTCTTCAAGGTTCGCTTCGTTTATTCTTTCTCTCCTAGAATTTGGATCACCTTTGACACTCGGACAACCTTTGACAATCGACTTACTGTTTGGTGAAATCTTTAACAGGTTCTGTGGAGGCAATTCAGAGACTTCGATATTTTCCGTACAATCGCCCAAACTTGTCGGACACTGATCTTTGTCCAAATAGTGGAGGTAACTGTAATCGTATTTGCTAATAAATTCCGGGCTGCAAGACTCACTTGAATTCAACTGATCCAACCCATCTACTGAGAGTCCCATGTTTCCATCAGGAATTCCTTCGAGAATTTTCTGGAGCTTCGATAGTCTTTCATATAAATTACTGAGATTTTCAGGTAATGGAATATCTTTTTCTAGAGACTCTTTTATTTCCTGACAGTTTACTTCTAATACGGAAAGTTTTTCATTGATGTTTCACTTTCATTGGGACTGTGAAGCTTATAACATTTTGCCGACGGTCCGAATGGTGGCAGACTGTCATTGGAACAAGCTTTATTCGGTACTTTCTCATTATATGAAAGTTTTAAACATTTTTTTAAATTGACTTTATTGGAATTAATCTCTAAACTTGCTGGATTTTGGAAAAGATTCCCCATCAGCAACATGTATTTAAATGAGTTTTCAATTGCATGATTGTAAAACACTTTCACTCGGGACGCGTGAGCCGTCCAGGCTGAGACTTCCGGGATTTCGTGATCGCTACGAAATTGGGGGATTTTGCAATATTCAATTGTCGCTTGTTGCAAAACCTTTTGATTCTTCACTGAGTTGTATTTGTTACATTGGCTAGTTTCTTCGAAATAACTTATAGAATCCGTAACGTCTCCCTTGTTTAAATCGTTCAATTCATTTTCGAATATAATTGGTGAGTTAATTTCATTTTCATATTTATAATTCAATTCATCATTTGAAGGGTTTTCCGACTGCCAAGATAATGTTTCCGCTGGATCTTTATTCTTAACAACGTTGGTCGTTTGAAATTGGTTTTCAGTTACGTGTGGAGTCTGTGATTCCGCATTTTGCTTTGACTGTGAGAGTCGGCTGTAAAATTCGGCCTGTTCAGTTTGAATTTCTTGATGGAAATTGAGTTGATCTTCTTTATTGGAATTCGCTGAACAACTCGTTGTCAAATGAACTAAGCGATTAAAGAAAAGATTTTTCGGTGGAATTCCCTGACTCAAATGTATTTTTCGATCTTCCTTTGACATTTTTCGAAATCCGGTAATTACATATTGTTCCTCAATGAAATTTTTATATACCCCAACAATGCATTTTGACTTGATTTCAACTTTAGGCAAAGCTAACAGTTCGCCAATTAAGATTTTTTCCGTGTTCATTAAAACCGGTTGACTCTGTTTTATTTCTTTTTCTATAGACTTCACTAAGTCAACATTTTTCAAGCTTTTTCGTTTGTTTATTGACGGTAAAATCTTTTTATGTGGAATTTCCAAATGATTATTATCGGTAGAAATATGTTTTAATTTATTCGGTTTCAGATTTGTTGCATTTGGATTGGCCGATTTATTAGTTGAGCGCGTTACGACATCCAAACTGCTTAAATCTGATTCGTTAGTTTTCTTTGAATATTTATTTACAACATTTTCTTTTTCGAATACTTCTTTTTTATTTTCATAATCATTAATTGTTAAATTGTTAGTTGTAGTTGAATTTTGTTTTTTATATTTATGCTTGAGTTTCTGGAGAGAAATGTAAAGATTGCGTAATAGATCGTAAAATTTCAACGCATTGTGATGTGATTTGTTTCTACTGAAGTTCGAATCCGATAACAATTCCCGACAACAAAGCTCAAGGTTTTCAACTTCTTTCTTTAGGAGCCTTTGAGTATTTGAAAGTGTTACAATGGATTTACTTTTTGAAGAATCTTTAAATATTGAATTGTCGTGTTTGATATCTTTATCATTAATAACTATTGTTGGTAAAGTGTCTCTGAGCCATCTATTAACTGTTGCTCTAATTTCCTTAGGGCTTTGATTACTTTTAGCTTGTACCAACTTCTGTAATTCTCTATTATCAACAGATTTATATCTTTTCCGGCTGGAAATTGGAAATGAATCCATTTCATTGAAACTGTACGTTTTCTCCAATGTCCCGGCTACATGTGTTTGGATTTTACTGGAGGCTTCGATGATTGACTGAATCTTTTCGGGGTTTGTACTTATTCTTTCTGTATAATTGGAATTGTCCTCCATTAAAGAGCGGTCCATTACATATTTTACTTGTTGATTAGTGAAGAATCGCTTTGATTTGGAATAATAAAATGGACTGGAATCGATTGTTTTTAACATTTTTGATTTTGATCGGTTCGTCTCAACAAATCGGCCATAATTTATGATGCTTTCGTTGCTCTGTTTATGTTTACCAGACTTTTGTAGAGTACTTTCAACGGAAACTCACTCGAAAGAGCTTTATCAGACGTTAACCTTTCAAAAGAATAATTGTTTTCGACTAGCTTTTTCATAGCTTTTCTATCATCATTTATTGTTTCATTGTCTGGAAACTTTATTAACAAAATCGGACGAAATCTTTTTTTTTGTGGATTCGAACAAAATATTGAAAGAATATGCTTAAAAAAATTGTTTGTTTTTGAATTTAAATCAATCTATAATCAAATTAATTTATTAAAATAATTCGAAAATATTTTAAAATCGAGAAGAACTCGTAAATTAACAGAAGAGTGCCACCATACTCGGCATAAGTCTGAGTGCACTCAGACGCCGTACCGAGATTTTCTGCTATTTTGGTTAGTGATCTCAATATCATGAAACTGCTGTGATCTTATTCCGATTATTTGAAACTGTTTGGTTATTATTATTATTCAAGTGAGTACTGTTGGAGTAAAACCATGATTTGTTTAATTTAATTGAAAATAACATTCAAACGCAGCTATGCAGATTCAAAATCTAACCTATTAACATCAATTAAGCACCCTAAAATATGAGAAAAAATGTAATTAAATATAAAATCAAAAACAAAAGTAAATAAAATTATATACAAAATTCACCAAGAACCGCACGACATTAACATAAAAATAACAAGACAACATGAAAATTTGACCGAAAAATAAATTAATTTATAAAACCAGTTTTTTAATGAATAAACATGGTTAAAAATAAAATATTTCTAGTTGAAAATATTAAATTAAAAAATAACAAGAATAAATTATCTATTTAATGTAAAAAAATTGGAAAAATTAGGTCAAATTTTGTTTTAATGCACCAAAAGGAACACGCAAGGTTAGGCTCACAAAATAAGGAAATTTAGAGTATAAGATCGTCTCTAATTCGTGTAAGGTACGCAATATGTTTATTAATAAATCAAAAACTCCGGTCGGATTGTGTTCTGATCTCGTTTATCAATTTACATGTAATGGTTGTAATGCCACATACATTGGAGAAACTTCCCGTCATCTCTGTACTCGAGTTCTTGAGCATTGTCGATTGAAGGGTTTGACCAAAATTAGTGAACACAATAGAGGCTGTAAAAGTGATATAGGAATGTCTGATTTTAGAATTTTGTTGAGAAGCTTTAATAATTATTGGGAACGCGTGATATGTGAAGCATTGCTGATAAGTTCATTGGATCCAAAGATAAATATGCAAAGTGCTGTGACTACGAATGTTTTGAATGTTTTTAAATAGTTTACGTATGTTAAATCATGTTTGTTTTTTTTAATATTATTAAAATAATTGAAAATTTTAAATTACATTAATTTTTTAAAAATTAGAATATAAGTGAAAATTTTAAAATTTTAAATTAATTAAAAGTGAATTTAATATATTTTTAAAAATATTTATTTATTAAAAAATTAAATTAATAAAAAATAATTTGTTTAAATTAAATGTTAATTCACAATATTTTTAGTTGGTTTTGAGTACCTGAAGATGATAGCTGTGCTATCGAAATATATCGTACGAAAGGTTTTTTATTGGCGTTATCGTTTAATTAAATCGTTGCCAATTTTATTTAATTATTTATATATATATATATTCTCTGCTTTTACGATAAAATTTTTAAGTGTTTATTTTTGTCTTATTTTGATAGAATATAAATATAATAATCTGAGAACAAGGTTACTAAATAATGATGATGACGCAAAGCAATATTTCTAAATGATAAGGACGATTTCATCATATAATTTGTAAGCAATAAGGTAAAGTGCACTGTCACAATTCGGAGGTGTTTATGGGTGGATTTTAATTTATAGGTAAATAGTTCAATGAATCAAATAGAATTACAACACGTTATAGAGAATTTAATGAAACTAAGACATTTTTTATCAAATATCTAAATCATTTGTGGATGAGTTTAATCAACTATTAGGACTACAGATAATAACGATACTACTTTATCAGAGAAACTAATGTTGAGCCAAGACACAAGCTTGTTTAAATGAATCGGTAATACACACGCAAATACAACATGCAGATTTAAAATCAGACCCATAAAACACCATCTAACCATGCTAAAATATGAGAAAGAAAACAATTAAATATAAAATCAAGAAACACAATAGTAAATTAAAATAATAACAAAGTTCAACAAGGTCCGCACGAAATAAAGATAAACATAACATGAGAACATGAAAATTTGACCAAAATTTGACAATCTACCGAAATATGCGAAAATCCATAAAAATGGAACAAAAATTAAATAATTTGAATTGGAAACAATTCAATTAAAAAATTAAAAATAAAATTGTCGAATTAAATTACAAAAATAATAAAGTTAAGAATAGAATATACTAGAAAATCACAAGGTCAAATATTGTTTTACTAAATCAAATTTAACACGCAAGGTTAGGGTCGTACAATAGGTATATATACCGATTAATTTTCACATAATTTTAATCAATTTTTAAAAAAATCTTGAATCAGTTCTAATCTGAGTACTAGTCTTAGCCAGTGAAGAGTCAAATTATCAATGTGAGTGGAGGAATACTCGAAAACTTTCTCCACGTCACGTCCATGTAACCTCGTAAGAGCTCTGCTTGGGCGTCGGCGTGGGGAAAGTATTACTATGTTATTATTGGTGGGTTACAGGGTTTCGAAATTTGTTTGAGTTAACCTGCGGTTGCCCTGTAACGCCATACAAAATGATGCTAACTGCCACTTGGCACCCGTTGCTAGGCAACGTTGGTAATGTGTTCAAGTGGTGGGTTGCCCGCAAAAATTGAGTATTATTGCTAGTACTGTAATTGCTCGGACAACCCTCGGGTTCACGAGCTGTCGATAGAAGACCTATGCTCGCTTTGCTCTGTCCCCTGTATAGGTAAATTCATGATCGGATGTGGAGAGATGATCTAAAACTGCGATGCGAGTACTCCTAACGACGTCGGCGTGTAAGTGCCCTTAGGGAAAAACTTTAACTATAAGTACAATTACTTTATTGCAATAAACAGAAATATGAAATTATCCAAACTTAATGGGACGGTTTCGATTGTTGTGCAGCTCGGCGTCGGGCACGTTCCTTACGTCCCGGCCGACGATTAATTGGTTGAGTTGAGGACTGATCTACTGGTTGAGGATTCTTCTGCACCATCTGTGACGGGCCGAATATGAGCGGGTAGGTGACTGCTTCTCCCTCCCGACAAACTGCTAGGGCGACTTCTAACCCTCGTATTTGGGTGCGCAGGCTCTGATTGAGCTGTCGCTCTTCCGCCCAGCCCTTCTGTGCTGCAGATAGTCGGTGATATTACGTTTTGACTCTTTTCGGGTCCGACCAATTCGCTTTGATCTGTTGGACCTCTCTCGTCATCTGGAGTATTTGGTGAAGGAGGTCCGTATTTGTGTTCCTTATACGGTCTAGTTCCGCTTGCAAAATTTGACTGGTGGCCATAGCTATAATAAGTTCGTTAAATTTGATTCTGATAATTTATATAATTTTATTTTTATAATTATCGTAAACATATCGATTAAGACGAAAATCCTCAGGCAAACGATTAAACGCAAAAATCAGGTAACGAACGTTTCTTTTCAACAACAACAAAAAAAAATTAAATCAAAACTGGTTCATATTTATCGTTAGTGTCTTTTGAATTTCTATTTTTCATGAAACGACTTCTTTCGGCTCTTTCTCGGAGGAACCACGGGGTATGGGCGTCGGGTATCGCGGATTGGGCGAGGTGGGTAGGCTTCTGCGATCCGCCCGGCGAGGATGTCTTCTTCTACGTTGGCGAGATACATCCTCGCCTTGACTACCTGCAGATCCACCTGTTCCTGCACCCGTTTCCATTGGGTGAGGAGATTTCGCGCGTGGATATAAGATTCCGCTGCCGGGTATTGTTGTCCGGCGAGTCCGCATGGATCGCTGTTTAGGCCCAGTAACCTCCAAGTAGTAGGGTACGGCCACTGTTGTTGAATCTCATTGAATATTTCTGCTTTTGGGTGTGATTCCCTCCGGCATGGGTCATCGGGAATTCGGGTATCAGTCCATTCGATCGGCATTTTCTAAAACACACCAAAATCAGTTACTAGCCTATGGAGATGAAAAGCAGTTTATCTAAATAATTCGCTCGGATTGGGCATCAGACTCACTAACGACCAGGTTATTATTATCATTGGGTCTATCACCAGTCACTTATCGAATGCTAATTATTATTACAATCTTAATGGTTTGTGCTTCTCTGAGTCCTTGGGGAAGTTATACTCTTATGTACTCTCCTTCCATGATGGCATTAATTATAAGAAGTTAAGTATTGTATTACGACCGAACGGCATTCTACGATCTATTGGGTGTTACGGGTGGTTATTCGTTTGTGGGTAATTTGGATTCGTTGGGTATGCAGTGTTATTTGGTCTCGACTCAAGAGTGCTGTCTATGTGAGGGTCGTTGCCTATATGAAGTTAAGATCGATTCAAGGGCGAAATTTCTTAATTTTATTAGGATGCAATATTTAATTAAGTTAATTTTGATGTTTACAATTAATTATGATCGACTATAATTTAATAAATCTCGCATCTTCCAAACCGGATATCCACGAACACTTCCAATCGATGTGGAGTATCCGTTTCCTCTATAATTACTAGCGATTGGCATCATCTACACTGTCAACGGAAATCTATGATCGATCGGCTCGCATTTTCCGGTCTAATTGCTTAACATTTAAATTATTAATGTCAAATCCTGTTGACTTTACTTATAGATCATTTTGGTTCGCAATATTCTAAGATAACTGATTTCGTCGCCGTACAATGAATCGATTGGGGTAATTCATCATTTTATTTACCTTTTAGTATTTTTATTTACCGAATTTTTTAGCGTCATTGACTTGCAATCGTTAGAAATTGTGACGGATTATTCCCCCTGCATCGCTTCTATGGAATTTATCGCTTTGGAGTTATTATCATAATTTACATCCATGACAATCGGCGGTAAGCCCAATCTATGCTTCGTAAGGTGTTATGATTAACTTTTGTAATTTATAAAGTTTTGATTTGTTCATTTATTCTTAACGCTAAATTTTGATCAATGAGTTAACCTTATTCATGACGCAAATTTGCCACATTTTTTTTTTGAGACTTATTAATTTATTCATGTCCTTATATTTTTTACTTTTAATTATCGAATTAATGGAATCATCTCATCTCACTTCCAATTCATGAATGGTCGTTACGCCTAGTCACTGGGTCACTGCACTTTAAAATTTGGTTATTTCATTCTGTTATTCGAAACTGCTGAATTTAAGTAATATTCATTGGGCTTTTTATCATCGGATTAATTTAGCTTAATTGATTGTTCCAATTACTCTAATTTTATCACTGGGTCACCCGCTAAGAACTTATAAAATTAATGAACCAACTTATGAATTTAGTTAATAGGTTAAAGAATGACTTTATCTTTGATTGCATATTCTTGATCAATTGCTTAAAACTTTAATACTTCATTTTATTCTATTATTTTATTTTATTCGTTGTTCACTTCTTGAGGAATTATTTGCAGATTTTCCTAAATTACTTTAAACTTTCTAGCCATGAAACATTTTACTTTTTGATGCTTACAATTGATAGTTACTTACGTTCTTTACTTAATCCTGGAATTCATGAATTTATTAATGTCGGATGATTTATTGGCAATATGTTTCACCTAATTTTATATGAACCTGATTTAATTTAGTTCCAAATTTTATCTGATTTTATGAAAATATGCCCTTAAAGTATCTTTAAAATAAGTTTTACCCAATATTATTTGAGCTATTAACTTAATTTACTATTAAACATAAACTTTACTACGTGACGTTAATTAACTTTAGAAATAAGCTATGTCCAATTTATTTTAAATTATTACCATGGAATTAGCTATAACAACGACTTCAGTTTAATTTATCCCCGTACCTTTTCCTTTTAATAGATCTTAGGCGCACATTGTGTTTATATTATATTTACTGAGTGCCCACTGGACTACTCGGTGTGATGATTTTGAGCCGTGTGTAATTCAAATTTAGGTCGATTTTACAGAAAGGAGAAACGAGGAAGCAGTCGGAGACTTCTTCCTTATTTCTCGCTTCAGCTATAGGGATAATATTGAAGTTACGACCCCCTGCGTTCCGCACGCTGAGTCCTTACGGGTACATATCATTGGCGATCTTCCACGCACTTACATGAATCTGTACTATGTAGATTTTGCTTTCTTGCGTTATGAGTTGGCTGTGGGCCGGAAAACTTTCGACAAAAATTAGTTTTAGTTTATTTAAATATATAAAACAATTTATTAATATTAATAATATTTATTAATTATAAACAAATAAACATAATTACCATCCAATGTCAATCCATAATAACAACAAATAGCATAATATTGCATAAAAATAACATGAAATAAAAATACCTCTCCCCCCACGCCGACATCCAAGCAGAGTTCTACCGAGGTTGCAAGGATGTGACGTGGAGAGAGGGCTCCAACATAAATATTTCTCACCTAAAAAATAAGATTCTGAAGGTAAATTTTTAAACAGAATTCTAAATCAAAATGATTTCAAAAATGTTTTCAAAATGGTTTGTTTCGAAAAACGGTTAAATTTAATGTGAAAATGGATCAGTATTTATACCTATTTTCTGTCCCTAACCTCGCATGTTAAATTTGATGCAGTAAAACAAAATTCGACCTTGTTATTTTCTAGTGAATTCTATTCTTTAATTTTATTATTTTTTGATTTATTTTTATCATTTAGAATTTAGAATTTTTATTGAATTATTACTAATTCAAATCTTTTGATTTAAGTTTCATTTTCATGAACTTTTATTAATTTTTCAATTTCGTCGAATTTGTTGTGTTTTCTTGTTATGTTTGTGTTGGTATCGTGCGAATCTTGGTGCGTTTTGTTATTATTTTAATTTATTTTTATGTTTATTAATTTATTTTTAATTCTCTTTTTCTCATATTTGGTAGGGTTTAATTGGTGTTTCAATAGGTTTATTTAAATTTGCATGTTATATTTGCGTGTGTGTTACTGATCCATTTAAACATTTCTCAAGGCCGTTTACGTTCTGGCCCAACATTATGATGAATTATATTATGGTCTATTATGCTTCAATAAAAGTTATGAGATAATTAAATGATTTTTTTTTTTGTTGTCGAAATTTTTCCGGCCCACAACCGAAACAACACTACAAGTCATCAAAATCTTATATATCCTACCGAATCGTGTAAGTGCGGTGTAAGTTCGCCAACGATTCGTGCCCGTGAAGGCTACGGCGTGAGAACGCAGTAGCTGACACGTAAATTATCATTCCGTATAGGGGAGATGGGTTGAAAGGGGAATAGTCTTTTGGCTATTTCGTCGTCACTCGGATCCTGTAAATTCGACCTAAAATTATAAGCGCAAACGGCTCAAAATCACGACACTGAGTAGTCCAGTGGGCACTCATAAATTCGTAATGTAAACATAGATTTTCCTAGGATCAATTAAAGGGAAGGAACGGGTAATTCGATAACTAAAGTAAAATTGTTGCTATGGACTCTGACTTCGTCAAAGGACTAATCATGACTCTAAAAAATTTGAAAATTATCAACAAGTTTTAAAATTCGCCAGATTTTATTTGTCCACTAAATTTAATGTGGTCGTTATTTCAAATATTAATTACCTTAAAGTTAATACCCCGTTTCTAATCGAAGAAAAAAACGTTTTCGCAAGGGTAGTTTCAATGCTTAATAGTTTTAAAACATCGAAATAGTGGCTATTTACTCACCTGTACTAAAGGTAAAAATAGATAAAGTATAGTTTCGATACGTAATAATATTAAATAGCGAAATAAATGTGATTTACCCACCTTTAATATAGGTAGAGTTAGATAAATTCAAAGAAATTAAACTTGTTAAATGCTTATAACCTTACGATCCAAACCACCAACGACATCAATTTAATCATACTCCGAATTTTGCAAGTAAGCCCGATTCTCTGTCACTAACCCCCAAAAATATTTAATTGGTCCCGATATTCAACGTTTCATAATTTTGACGCCAGTTCCACCATATAATGCAATCTGATGATTCAACCTGAACCCCATAGACCGTAACGAACTCAAACCATACATCCAAAAATTGCTAACGTTATTCGAGTTTTCCAAAGCCTTTATAAATGAGAACAACCAGTGGATGACCAATGCTGATAGACAACCCTAGTATCATATGAGAATACAAAATTACCCATCATAGGTAAAGACATCTCCCAGAAATAATTAAACAAAGTTAAGAAATCTATGACCAATCATCGGAATAGAACATCATAGGATGGTAAAACCAGACTCATACATTTTATTCATATCAAATCACAAGAAATCATAATTATTAGAGCCATTAATCAATAAACTATTGCAGAAATAAGGTTCCTCGTTCGACCCCCCAAAAACCAAGAGTCACCACGGCCGAAAAATTCCTCTTCAGCCAAGAACAGGGATTGCAATTACTGAATGGAGAGGGCAAGTGTGGTACGACATATAGATCTGAAATAAAACATTTATAAGTGAGACACAGGACGCAAGACGAATCCATACCTGGTGATCTGACAAAAAAATAAATCTGCACTAGCCGTAGTAAACTCCAGAAAATTGTCAAAGGTTCCACGAAATGAACGTTTGAAATAAACTAAAGGCTCCTAAAATAATAAATTAGCAAGTCACATATAATTCCCAAATATTTTTACCTCGCAATAAATAATTCAAAAAAAATGAAGAGTAGTGGGATACCGGCCATCTAGCTCAGAGGCCATCTAGCTCACATACCCCCCCGCGGCAAAAATTTTTTTTTCTAAGTTTAAAAGTACATTTTTTTTAGAACAAAGACAATGACTCATCAAAAAAATTTCAAGGTCATTTAAATAAAGGTCATGACTCATCAAGACCTTTTCAAGGACATTGGATGAGTCATCAAATTTTTTCAAGGTCATTTAAACAAAGACCATGACTCACTCAAGGTCATTGTGGGAGTCATCAAATATTCTCAAGGTCATTTAAACAAAGACCATCACTCATCAAAAAAACTTTCAAGGTTATTCTAAAGTAGGTCAAGGTCATTGGATGACTCATCAAAAATTTTCAAGGTCATATTATTTTTAAACATTTTTTAATTTTAATTTACTACTTATTTTTATAAGTAGTATATATTTTGTAATTTTATTTTATTTTTATTATTATTATTATTACTTTAAAAACTTTTTTATAAGTAGTATATATTTTGTAAATTTTTTTTATTTTTATTATTATTTTATTTTTATTATTATTATTTTTATTATTATTATTATTATTATTATTAATACTATTATTATTATTATTATTATTATTATTATTATTATTATTATTAATAATATATAATAAAAAACCAAGACATATACAACATAAATTTTTATTATAAAGAAATAATTATACTATAATAATATTGTCGAAGGGCTTTATTAAAAGCCCATTCCACATACTTTCGATAACGGGCCGCACAACAATGACATCCATCACCACATGGTTATTCAGGTTCCATATCTTTTGCCATTTTGTTTTGCTTGACATCCCATAGGAACTCGTCAATTACGGTAAATATCCATATTGACGTATAATTAAAGACTAAATCTAGAATTATAGATTTTGGTTTATTCTTCAATATTTAATTTATTTCTGGATAATAGAATTCCAGACGTTCTTTAATAACTTTAAAATAATCATCTATCAAATAGTTAATAATAATATATAGTAATTATTAATTACCATAATGTTTAATTTCATTCATAGATTGAACTGCGCTTGGTACATCCATTATAATGATAAAAATTGAAATAAAAATTACTTTTATACTAATTTAGACCAATGAAAAGTTAAACACACAACCTTTTAGCTATAAACAATAAATATTAATTTATATGGATTTGAAAATGATTAAAGAAATTTTAATAATAATATTAGTTTTTAATATGGTCAACTCAATTGTTTTTACCGTTCAAGGTAAAATTTCTACAAGATGTGTATGTCCTGATACAGCAGTATTGATAGATATTTTGTATATGATAGATAGGCCTAGATATTTGAAAACTCCAGTCAAAAGATTATCTGAAAGAATGAGTAATTTAGAATTCCGATTTGAACATACATATGAGACTTTAAAAAGATCTAAAAACAAATTATATGATGATATTATATATCTAAATGAGACCATTGGTATTATCAAAAATGAATTAAGAAAATCAATATTCGAATTGAAAGAAAATCGTAAACTTAATGAGAAAATGTTGAATCAAGTTCAATATAGTATAAAATTTTATTCTAATAAAACAACTGATCAGTTCAATCGTATAATGAAATTACAACAACAACCGGTTAACAGTGGTGACAACAAATTGAAAGAAGTTAACAGTGCCAACAAATCATCATTACCGTTTCCATTATATATTTTTAGATATTTTCTTAGTATTGCATTATTCTGATTGGTCGAATATAGTATAAATAAGCTTACACTTCCAAATATTTTTATAAAATGCCAGAAACTAAATTTTTTATAACTTTGTTGAATGAGCTGGTCTCTAATAATAGAGAAGAAGATGATATCATTAAAAACATAAAATTCATGGTAAACCGTACCGAGAAAATCGTAGAAGACATTCCATTTGATTTTGAAAAAATTCTCAATTTGCCAACATTGGAGAGAAAGAAGTCATTCCAATTGATATTTAGTTACATTTTTGATGAAAATAATAAATGGATGCTAATAATAGTAGGATTAATGTATATGAAAAACATGATATTAAAATCTGGATCAGACTATGAAAATGATTTCCAATGGTCTATAGAGGTAAATTACTTTATATTGTTATTAATTTATCAATTTTTAGGTGATAGAAACAAAAATTGATCCGTGGGTAGAAACAAACGGTGGATGGACAGCGATTATTCAAGTTGCCACAGAAGCCAAACGCTCTGATATTTATATCGAAAATTGCAAATTTTTATTAAAACTATTAACTGAGCATCTGTTTTATATTTATGTAATAAAGTTTATCATAGATTTTAATAAATATTTCTTTGTTATTATTATTATTAATAAAAAACTACATTTTTAAAGATTTATTGATTATTACATGAACATTCTTCATCACCACAATATTCTATCATAATATTTTTTATAACATGGTCAATACAATTCTTAAATTCTGTCGGCTCATCTTTAATAATTTCGGTAGTATCTTCAGTATCATTATTATTTTCTTCATCATTAATAAGTGTATCATCAATAATTTCTTCAGAATCATTAATAATTTCAGTATTAATTTATCCATCATTAACAATTTCAGTATCATCACTCTGACATCCAGAATCACAACATGAATCTTCTTTACTCAATGCTTCAACTAGAGTCAACATATCTCTAATTTTTACACCGGTTATTTCTTCGAGTTTATCAAACAAAAAGTTTATTAAATATTCTAAACGAAATTAATTAATTATTTTATATTTTATATTTTACCTTTTTCAGACATCATTTTAAAACTATTTTAAAACTACTTATAATTTGTTTATAGAATAACAAAAGAAAACATTAATACATTTATTAAACACTAAACACTATACATTAAAATAATGTGAAAGTCCTAGCAGGTAAACAATTTTCCAGAATTGGAGAAAGCACATCATTTTGGGATCAGCTTTATATCCTTGGATTGTTTATTGTTATATACCAGTTTTCCTGTTCTTTGAATCCTATTTCTGTAAATGCATCATAATATCTGGTATATTGACTCGTGAAGAAAGCATTTTCATTGCATTTTAAATTGGATTGATCTTTTTGAAATGTATTATCAATATCATTGATAATCTAACATTGAGAGAGTCCCAGAAAGAGATTGAAATGCAGTTTTATTGAGTTTGATGGATTTTCCAATTGCATATTGATAGGCTCCTTTAAAAAATACAATTTATAATTGTGGAACATCTGAACTGGTTGGACACTTATTTTCTTGGTCATGTTTGATTTATGATGTTTATAAGGTGGTGAAGCGCTTTTATACCCTTGACAGATACTGATAACATCAGAAATCACGTGTTTTATTATTTTTATTATTATTACTATTATATTATTGTAACACTACCAAAATAAAAACTATACTACCAAAATAAAATACAACATTTATTTTATATTATATAATTATGATTATTATTACTATTATTACTATTATTTTTATTATTATTATTGTTACTATTATCATTATTATTATTATTATTGTTACAACAACTAAAATAAAACTAATACTACCAAAATAAAATACAAAACATTTATTATTGTTACCACCACAAAAATAAAACTAGACACAAAATAAATACAAAACATTATTATTATTATTATTATTATTATTTTATTTATTACTATTTACTATTATTTTTAAATTATTATATTGTTTACTATTATCATTATTATTATTAATTATGTTGACAACAACTAAAATAAAACTAATACTACAAAAATAAAATACAAACAGTTTATTATTGTTACACCACAAAATAAAACAACTACTAAACCAAAACAAAACAAAAAAAAATAAAATACCAAACATTATTTCTAAAAAAGTTGATATTTAGATGAATCCTAACGGATTTCGCCAGGCACCAATTCGACATATCGCTGGTACCGAAAATCACAGCAAAGTGCAACCCAAATACAGGGTAAATTTCGAATTCCATCTCCTTAGGTCGTCTGTCAAAGCTTTATATCCCATAAAGCTGATCATTATATTGAATATCCAATATTTGTTGTTTCATATACCAGATCTGAATTGCTTTGATTCTGGCTGGTCTTTCACCTATTGATCGTAGTTGTGGTAGAAAAAGAACAATCCCCCCCGTTCTAAGATCACGGCCTGATATTATCCTGGAAAGCAAATGAATAATAAATATTTAATAAATAATAAATAATAAATTTACGTAGTTTTCTATTTCTTTCATTGTAATTTAGTGGCTTGTTGTCATCATAATATTTTCCATTTTAAAAATGAAATAAAATGAATAAGCAAGTGTTTTAATCAATCATTAGCCAATAGATATCGACCAATCCCGTGATTTCATTTTGTATTCACAAACAAATTTTTGTAGCTCTAGATTTCGCAAACCCCTAAATGACTAATTTTGTCCACTGCAAACATGTTAACACACATTGGGTTGTATTTTAAAAAGCCTAGAGTGCAGGAAAAAATTCTGACTCGAAACATACGAAGACATTTGTTGGCAAATGTTGTATAGATTGATAGATTGAACCCATATCCATGGTAACCGTAAGACTGTATTTTAATTTCCTTTAATTCTATATTGTAATTTATTGACGTCTAAAGGTTGCTTGCATCCCATGATTCTGCAAATTTTGCCAAATTTGAAAAATAAATTATCGGTATTTTCCACTCCTATAACAATTTGCTGGGGTTACCAATTGGAAATATTCATTTTTGATAATCCGAAAGTTCCTTTATAATTTATATTTGATACATAATTAAACAATAAAGAATAATAAGCTATATATAATGATTTTTAGGAGAGTTCATTAAATCATATAATATAAACAAAAACCTATAATTAGACAAATTAATATGGAATTAAGAAATGATGCTGTATATCAAATCGTCGGCCCAAGTGGTAGTGTAAAACATGTTTGTATGAAATTACTGAATCTATATTAATCCAAACAAAAATTCAAACAAGATTTTTTGGCATAGGTGTGCAATAAGAACATGGATAAACTCAAGATAAATTTCTGTAAAATTGAAAAAACATTGGAAAAATAGTAAAAGGGTTTCGATAAAAACTGGTCAAAGTCGTTTTAAGGAAAAGGTGATGTCCATCATTATTGATGATTTGTTTGTATCAAAGCTAATAAAGAAAAGGATTTAATAATTATCAGCAAAAATCAGTAGACATGTTGGTGTTAATGTGATCTTTATACTCAAAATCTATTTCATCAGGGTTGCGCACACGAACAAGGATATTTAAATGTTAATTTTAGTTATTTTCAAAGAAATCCTAGAGATGCACAGTTATTGATTTTTCTTGCTCGATAAAAAGGCAACCCTAATAATCATAATTTTACTAATCAGTGCAATTTCAAGATGGTACTAAAATCACCACCATGGATATATATATTTCTTGATTTCAACACAACAATGCAATGATGAATTTACGGGTAAAATACAGATATTTTCAATAAAGAAGGTGGCCATGGTATATAAAAAAGTTGAAAAACTTTAACAATGTAAAAATTGTTTAGAAAATCCAGAGCTTAAAAATATCTGAAAACTTAGACAGAAAAGTATTAAAAGAACATAAAGACAACGTGTTCTGACCAAAAACCAGTTATACACCATCTATAAAAACTATTAACCAGAATTACCCAGCAATGAATCTTATTTCGAAACATATAAAAAAGAGTAAGAAAAAAGTTAAAATTGTAAAAAATCAAGGAAGTTTCCCATATTTTAATGCATTGTTAAAAGTGCTTCGAGTATGAAAAGAATTGCCTATTTACACAATCATTTCAACTTTTGTTGCGATGATTTACTCAAAATTCTATTAATAATAAGTCAGAGGTAAAAATAAAATCAATAATTACTAAAAAAACGAGTATTGAATAAACATGGTAAGCCTTTGTTATTGCTAGTATAATAATGATAAAATCGTCAGCAATGAGAAAGAATCATATATAAACAACAAAGTGGTTTTATCGGAGGCATGTTACCATTAGCATTAATCATTTATATCCAATAACGATGGGGCAATCATTACCTATTTAAATTAAATTTAAATCAGTCGTGTCTTGTAATGGAGAAGATTTGGAAACGAACCGCAGAAAGAACTAGCAGGTTCGGTGGAAGTGGTAAAGTTAAAGAAAAGAAGTCCCAAAGTCGAAAAAGGAAACGCAAAAGTGTTGTAGATCAGCTTGCGTACAGTTTAAACAAACAATGCGGAAATAGATTTCCAACGAGAGCTTATTAAGACCATTCGGTTATTAATAAATTTAGGCAAATGGATTTGATGGAGAGATACCGTATTCGAAAATTAACAGGTTATAAATATATTTAAGCGTGTATTGATGTTAGTCGTTTTGCTCGCGGTGTACCAAACAAAGAAAAATCTGCAGAGGAAATACTTAACAGCATGATTAACTCAGATGTTTAAAAAATGGGCATCCAGACAATTTGCAAACGCGATTTAGGTATTATTATTAATTATTATTATTATTATTAATATTATAATTATTAATATTATTATTTTATTATTATTATAGGCAAGGAGTGTTACACTAGTAAAGTTAAAGCAAATCCTGGATCGTCTCAAATAAATCATTATTCTGTACATCTCATATAAAGCCGCACCATGTTGAAAAGATTTTACCCGGACATTGATGGAGTAATTGAGAAATATTTCGTCATCAAGGTTAATAAAAATGGAATAAATGATTACCGAAAATACTTGTTTAGTTTATAATAATCCATCAACATCGAGGGCTGAGATGATTTGAAGACCCGTAGATATCAGCTCAAAAACACGAGTACGGACTAAACAGTTGCTATTACAAACCAATAAAGTTGGTGATCACGATTAGAATTAGTAAAATATCCGTGCCTCACCCTCTTTCATCAAAATTTCGATAGTAAATGGAAGTGATGAATATTTAACACTATTTAGAATTAATACTAAACAGAGTCCTGTAATGTATGTTATTAAAGATAGTGGATGAAACAATGTAATAGAAGGGAAATTCTATGTAACAGAATTACAAGTTATTTCCAAACCTACAAGTGTTCAGAATTCAGAAATATTGAAAACCTAAAAATGGTGGGTAAGGATAAACAATACATGTCAATGATGCATGGATATCAAAACCCTCATGGATATCATCAAAAGACAGTAAAAGTGAAGTTTCTATACAATTTTTACCGAGTAATAGTTGCCCGCGTAATTCTACCGGAAAATCAAGCACGTAAATTTATGAAGATCTTCAAAATCCTATTTATTTACATGAAATTGGGAAGTTGCTTTGCAAGACTTTACATTTGTGTACAATACATTTCCATTTTATAGTCTGTAAAATCGGATTCAAGAAACGGTGTCCAAAACCTGTTAGTGGTATTTTCTCAATCAATAATTTGAACGATATTGTTACCATAATTCCGAATCAAATTTTAAAATAGAGAGAGATACATCCAATTCATTTTTGGATGATTCGGTTATATTAAAGACCAATCCTAGAAAATATAATAATAAATAAAACTAAAAGTAAAAACTCCTTACCATTTCCGTTTCATTAAAAAGTGCGCTTAAAATATTATTGGTTGCATTGTGGTGCGAATAATTGTTGAAGATTAGAAGTATTTGAACTTAATTGTGACAAATTTAGAGATTTGTCAAAGTTTATAAAGAGAATATATTATTTCAGGATTTACCAATCACATTTTAGCAATAACAACCATATAGGTGAGAGATTTTTAAGCATGCAGTCTATACCGTGTAGGCATGCGTTCTTTGTAAAAACACATGTAGTTCTATACCGTGTAAGCATGCGTTCTTTGTAAATCACATACAAACAAAAGGTATGTATGTGTTTTTTATTCATCTTGAGTTGTATGCATGCAGTCATACACTTATCATTAGATGATCACGCACTTATCATGCAATATCTGTGCTTTGTATCTATGCATTAGCTTTTAATTAAACACATAATAATATTTATAATAATAATAATAAAAATAATACAATAATAATAAATATAAAAATAATAATAAAATAATTAAAAAATATAATAGTTTAAAATATTAATAGTTTAAAATATTAATAGTAAAACATGACAATAATAATAAACATAACAATAACATAAAAATTTTATTAAACATTTAATAACACATCAATCGCTTGGCTTAATAAAAGCAAAACAATGTGACCACAATGTTAAGGTCCATGGTTTTGATACATATTTTTATTATACACAATAGTTTTACCCATTGTTTTGCAGTTTCGAAACCATGTATAACCCGAAATAGAAACCCATAGGATCAAATACAAATATCTTGCTAGTTTCATATATATTGCTAACCAATGTTCTCCACCGAGATGAGATGATTGAGTATTGACGATTATGGCTTGATTATTACGTAAATATGAAATTTTAATCAAGAGGAAAAACCCTAAAAATTCATGTCCTAGTATTTGTTTTCCAATTCGATAGAACCTGAACAGAACTACATCATTAATATTAATAATACATTAAAACTTACTCCATACATAATTATCATAAACTATCTATACATTTAACCATCAAACCAACAATGTTCGTTCAAACCAATAATGTCGGTTCAAACCAAGCACTGTTCTGTTTGCAGTTATTTGAACTCATTTTCAAATACGCATATATTACAACATGTACCTGTTCAGTTGTAGCCTTTAAGCAAACTTTATATCTAATCGTAAATTACCATTTTGAGGTAATTGACTCTGATTTAAATCAAATCGGGTGCCAAAACAAAGTAAATGATGTTATTTGCTTTTCCAAATCTTCAAATACCACAATTAAGGTTTTTTCCAAATAACCCATATTTCTCACTAAGACTCTGCATATATGTAGCACAATAATTATCATTATCAAATTTTTGAGTAATATGTTTCTCTATAATCACTATTTTTTGATAAAGTTAGCGATGTTACTCCAAAATCTTTCGAAAATTGAGCTCGATGTTAAGATACTGATCCATTATATTGAGATTCACTTTGAAGTTACCAATATAAAGTTGGGCATTCTTCTATCTCCAAATATTTGTTCCTTATAGAAAGAAGCTGAACCTTTAGCAATATGCAAATTGAACATTTCCTTTGTTTTCAATGGTGATATAGTTGCATGCTTAGAATTAAGCCCAATTGATGACCGGCTAATAAGATGGGCTCAACACGAAATCTTCTCACAGCAATAATTTTGCATCAACTAATTGAAGATTGGTGCTGTGCTAGTACTTGTTAATGATAATGCAGAATCAGATCTTTTCAATCTAATGTGTACATTAACACCTGGGAGTAAATATTTCGGTTGATCATAAAATCGAGATGTAAATGATGAGCACATGGTAAAAATAATTTCGAGCCTTTAAATCACTTTTTCCTATCGTCATCATTACCATAACCCATAGGAGTTAAACATTGTATTTTAGTATCGCTATTATAATTTATAATAGTTCTATTAGAGCTTTTGTGAATATATGTACTGTTACCACCCTCAATCTTGATATTAAATTAAATCCGAGAACTGCATCTTTTTAAAAAGTGTATGAAACAAGAAATTGTTTGTATTACCATCACTAGGTTCACCCAACGGTTTTCTATCTTTATCTACAACTTTGATCTGACACAGTTAGCAATGTAATCGTTCAATATAGATATTAAGTTTGGGAACCATTATATAAAATCACAATATCAGTTCTACTATCCATAATAGAATTCATCGGGAAATACATCTTCAAAGCCCCATCTTCAATTAACTGCTTGGGAGATGGTCTATCAAATAAACCAATTCAGATTTACCGCAAATCATTTTTGAAATATAGTCCATGTCCTTTCATTCGTTTGTTTATATGTTTATGATGTCTTTTACGTTTTTGAGCCGGTGCTGGCGCTTCGGGTTTTGAAACATACCTGCAAAACTAGGTAGAACTTAACCTAACTCGGATAATGCATTTGATTTCAGCGATGGTAATATTTTCTGCTCATTCATTATTAACATATTTAGCATTTTTATACCAAAATACCAAAACGTTTAAGAATAGATGCCCAAATCTACCATTGTTCTCAACCATCCTGATCCATACTGTTTACCAATAAAATATGGTAATTCGCCACTAATTTGCTACCACTATACAATACTAATAATATGTTATTGGCATCTAATTTACGAAAATGTCAATGAGTTTTGTATCTTTACTAAATCAATAAAGTTTACCGCTATCATACACGAATATTTATTTCTATACTTGTTTATACATGATCTTGATACCGGTAAGTACATGGGATATCGATATTTATATTGACGAACTTCATTCCTGTCATGTTTATCAACCAAACAGATTTCAATAGAGGAACCAAAGAATCACCAACAATTATAGGATCGATGAATGTTAGTATATATGAACATTTGTCTATGAAGTTTTATTATTTTTGGTTTGCGTACACCATCTACGCATTTTCCTATATGTTTGCATAATCTAATCTCAATGTATTAGCCAAATTTTTATCAAATGTAACTTCACAAATGTTATATTCAGATTGAATTTACATATTCCATTTTTAAGAAATTCAATAGTTTTAAATATATGTAAACAATTTAATGAAATATATTATGTAATTCTTCAAGTGTTTCAATTATAATTCATTAGTAAATGTAAATGTATCTTCCACCTCATTAATATATGATTACAGATATTTTGATGTTTTCGATCGTTACACTTTTTTTCATCAAATTTTTGAAACGTATTAGGTATATCAGTACTAGGACAACAATTCTAAGCTTATCAATTACCCATTTCGCCTTGGCATCCTCCAATACTTTCCAAACTTTATTTTAATGGACTATAATCACAACTAACATTCAATTCATCTTTGAAAACATGCACAATTTCATCTAAAATTGAT
>JAKGRZ010000014.1:0-249904 GCA_022537955.1 Schmidtea mediterranea
TACATTGAGAATTTAGGATAAATGAACATCAGCATGGCTCTTGCGGACCATCTTGTAGAGTTAAACTGAAGGATAGTAGCTTTGTTCATCGTACTACCGATGCAATCGATATCAAATGAAAGTTTTGGGAAGACTCTACGCCGACTGATGCACTATGGAAAGTTTAATAAGCTTAATAAAATAATTAACGTACTAAGAGTCGCACAAATCAAATCGTATAGTGCCATCGAGACTTCTTTGTTAATAATTTCGGATGTTTTCATTGCCCTCAAGTAAATATACAAAAAGGAAAATTGACCGGTATTAACAGAATTAAAATAAGAAAAATTACGATTTAATCACAATAAACTGAGTCACGACACCCCACAATAGTGAATCACCAACATTAGCCACATCTAGAATCACTAAATTATTTACACTAATAAATTATTTAGAAAAACATTTAAAGGTCAATTTATCGACAAGGAAGAAAATCACAGCGATTCAATATCGCTAAATGTCAATTTTACCAATCAACAGGGAAGAAAATCTCATTGATTCGAAATTGATAAATGTCACAACGCACACACATCGATACACCCAGTGACTATAAATATTATGCAAATATTTCTATGTAAAAAATGAACACCCAAATAACGGACAAAAAGAAAGAAGGAGTCCTGATTACTCCAAGAACTAGCAATAAGGATAAGAGACGGGACAACGCCATCGAGCTATGAGGAGTCCAACAGGAAAAATCATCGGGAGAATGGAATGACAGGGGTAATTACTTAAATTTATGTATTATTAGTTTTAATTAATTGCAACGAGGAAAATACGTAAAATAGTCTGAAAATATTAGACAAACATCCAGAATTCTTAACACGGTGTAATACTACTACTCAGCGATGACGTATTGCAAAGAAAAATTTAATGCTAAAAGATAGCGATTTAAATCTGAAATACCATATATAGTTTTTACTGTTTGACATAGAATCAATTACATGAAAATTATCTTGACTTATATATTTAGCGAACATTATTTGTGTTTCATCCATGAAATGACTCATCTATATGCAACACAGTTCAGAAACCCTGCCCGAGAGACTCGAAAAAGGGCCAAATTGCAAGCGCACCAACGCCAGACAAACTGGCAGGTGGCCATGACCAGGCGTAGTTTGAGTCGAGTCAATACAGACATCACCGCTGGTCTAATCCCAAGTACCGATGGGTACGCGCCAGAGTACGGGATTTCGTACGAACTTGATGACCCTGCACTGGAAGAGATGGAGGCTCCCATCGACATCGTAGTGCCGACACGCTTAATATAGTCAACCACACTGGATCGTGTAGGAATACCACACCAGGACAATGAACACTCGTATTTCAGTGTTGGACTATGACTGAATTTTGTTTAAATGAATTGGAAAAAGTACGTAAATACAATAATGCAGATTTAAAATCAGACCCATAAACATCAAATAAACAACCTTAAAATGTGAGAAAAATATAATTAAAAATAAAATCAAAAAAACATAAAAATAAATTAAAATTATAACAAAATGCACTAAGATCAGCACAAAATTAACACAAACATAACAATATAACACGAAAATTTGACCGAAAACAGATCAATTTATAAAATCAGCATTTTAATAGGAAAGCTGGTCGAAAATAAAATATTTCTAATCGGAAATATTCAATTAAGAAATAAATAAAACAAATTATCTATTTAATTCAAGAAAATAATAAAATTAGAGATAAATATTACATATAAAATCGAGGTCAAGTTTTTTTAAAATGCATCATAAAGAACACGCAAGGTTAGAGTCACAAAACAGGTATATATACCAATTCATTTTCACAGAATTTTAATGCAAACATTTTATGAGCAAAGTCAATTTTCTCGCAGGAACAGTTCAACTATCGACGTTAAATTTTCCATACTACGACTTCAAGCATTCTTAAGTAAGCACTACTTGAGCGTATGTATGGAAAGATGATTTACTACTTATGCCTATGAATATTGGAAGCAGAACATTATGCATCGATGATGATTTTCGAAATATATGATTAACTGAAAATGTTGTACTATTGTTGGGCAAAAACTGATAAAAACCCCTTTTCTTTTACTTTTGTTTAGCCTGCACGATAACACCTGTGTGGTTTTGAGCAGAAAATTTAAAATTACTTAAAAACGGAAATTTAAGGAAAAATAAAATAAATAAAAATTTAATAAAAATTTAGAGTCATAAAAATGTAAAAATTTAAATTTAAATCAAAAAGAATAAAAATTTTATTAATTTTGGAATATTCGAGAAATTCCTTGTTTTACTGCATCAAAACACACACACAAACAATCATGATATAAAAGGCGATGCTGGCTGAGCAAAATTTAATGCATTTTTATTTTGTAAGCAAATTACTATTATCTCTGAAGTGAGCCATTATTTATTTTATATTTTATTGATAAGCTATGTGTGAATTATATTTTTTTATATTTTTTTTATTTATTGTTATGATTGGGAATAAAAATTATTTGAAAAATATGTTTTCTATATATTTTTGTTTGCCCATCATAGTCAATTGGTCTATTTATCACCTAACCTCTATCATGACGATTTAATTTTAAATGATTTAAACTAATTTTTATTCTATTAAATTATCAGTTGGACTTACATGCAAGCAAGATAATAAAATGAAATTGTTTTTACGATACCCCGGATCGAACCGGTCGTTAGTGGGGAAGCCGCGGTGCCGGTAGTAACCAGGCCTGCCCAGTATTCTCCCTTCCTAAATCCTATCGCCCGACCCTCGAAAGAGTAGTGTTGAGGTCCTGGGAAAGGTTAAATATAAAGTTTTGTAACACAACAAATGAAAAACATACAGACTAGCATCTAGAAGAATCAGAAAGAATTTTTTGGTGTGATCAACAAATTTTATTCCAGTATAAAAGTATTATATAGCTCATTAAATTTCGCGACTAATCACATTAGAAGTTAAATCGGCCACAGATCAGGTTTTCGTATCAAATTTACGTGTTAAAATCGATTGTGAATGTTACCCAAAGGACTGTACGTTACTCGTTCCCTAGACATTGAACGCCGTTCATTTCATAAAATCGAATCCACGTCTCATAATCTGCAAAACAGCTATTAACGGATCTCTCATATTTATTATTATTATTATTAAAAATTTTATTATTAATTTCATTTATTTTTAATAATTATTATCACTATTAAATATATTATTTTATAACCCTATTGTTATTATTAATAAAATTTTATCATTGTTATTACTGTCGGTTACATGATCTTATTATTTCGGTTATATATTTAAACCCACCCATTTTATTATTAAAGTTATCAACTACTCATAATATTATTAGTATTATTATTTCCTTACCATTTTTATTGTTAAAATCATTATTAATTACGGAGCAATATTATTATTATTATTATTAATATTATTAGTACAGTATTATTATGGTTATAAATTATATAGTACCATTAATGTCGGTACACGATATCATTGGAGTCAGATCATTATCCTTAGAATGATCCGGATATTGTTATTATTAATATTATTATTATTATTAATCTTATTATCATTAGTAGTAATATTTTCATATTATTATTATTATTACTAAAATAATATTATCATTATTATTATCATTATTATTATTAATATTATTAACACATTATTGTTATCCTTCAAACTATATAGTATCATTAGTTGCCATAAATTGCCCAGTATACTTCTAGCATTGCTATTATTAAAATACTACTGTTATTGTAATTATTATTATTATTATTATTACAACGTTGTTATTCCTGTTGTCAGGAATCATATTATTATTATTATTATTATTATTATTATTATTATTATTATTATTATTAAAATATTATTATTATTATGCATATTAGACATGCTACAGTGATTGTTATTGCAGAAATAATATTATTATTGTTATTATTATTATCATTTGGATTAAGCACCAAATTATTATTATTATTACTATCATTGTTATCAAAATTATTGACAACCTATCGTTAATATTATTATTATTAATCTATTAATTACCAACATAAAAATTTTACCAACATTCAAGAGTCATAAAAACAAGTTTTATTCATATAAAATTTTACCAGAAAAAATAACAGAAAAATTTTCCCATAGATAAATTACAATTTTCGGAGTTTCCGTTGCGGCTCATTTCTGGGCGTTCTATAATCTTAAGGATAAATAAAATAGATTATATCTTAAAGATCATATCTGAAAAAAAGTGTAGAAGTTGAAATGGATCATCGCGGAAGCTTTGATTTCGGTAGGGAACCTAAAATTAGCTAAAATAATAATTAAAAAGGATACAAAAATTATAACCTTGGGAATTTGCCGATTGTGACTCGTTGCTATGGCAACGAGTGAAAAGCAAAAGATGAATTACTTTAATGTGTCCAAACAAAATAATAAAATTTAAATTGTTGGAGAAATAATTTTTAATATCATTTTACAATAAAAAGTTTGTAAATCGTTTTAGGGTAATTTAAATTAGAAATTTTTATATTTGAAGCTAATAAATTTGGTAAATTAATTTTTTAAATAGAAAAATGTTGAGGTCTGTAAATTAAAATTAAAAATTTAAATAAAATTTAGGATAATAATTCAAATGGAAAGTAAGCGAAGAAAAAAGGCAAATAAAAGCGGGATCGTGCACAGAATTAATAGTAAAGGAAAGTGCGATGGAAACAGTATTAGAAAATGCAAAAAGCAATTACGAAAGGCGAGAATCCGGAAATCCGAGAAAAATCAATAAATGGAAAAATCATCGAAATCGAATGGGAAAAACGGGACAGTTATAGATTAGCTAATGGTCAACAAGATGACGGTTAGGGATTTATCAGAAAAGGGTTAGAAAGGGTTGAAAAACATTCAAATGTATGAAAACAGAAAACTTTAATTAATTAATTAATTGGCTAATGGAAAACCCGAGCTAATGGGAAACCCGAGCCAATGGAGAACCCGAGAGATGAAGGAAACCCGAGCTGGGTAAACAAGAAGAAAGGCAAACAAAAGGAAGATTTGGGCCCATTAGCTTGACATAATGATTAATGGGAAAAGAGTAAGGAGAAGATAGCGCGCGTAGGAAGACCGGTAGGGCCATTAATTATCTGGATTCGTTGGACCATTATGGATGACAGCCGAAGCAAACACGTAGGAGAAAATGTCAAACGAAAGATTGGCTCGGCAATAACCATTTGTCATCCTGATTTCGAGGAGTATATAAGCAAAGGGAAAATCAGAGAAAATCGGCATTCTGCCTCAGCTAGGGTTCGAAGAATCAGACGATAGGAAAAGGGATAAACGAATTAGGGAAGTAGGGAAAAGAAGAAATAGAATTAAGAATACGGAAAGGCGAAAAGGGATCAAACCAAACAGAAACCGAGGAAAACGAGAGTCAACAGAACTAAAGGATCAAAAGGTGAATATTGTTTGTTTGCAAAGCATCAACGCCGAGCAGAGAATCGTATAAACTTTGATTGGTCATTGTAGCGTGATAATAAATTGTAAACCTGTTGTTTCAATATACGTTGGGTCGTTCATTGTTTTGATTTAAAGAACACCAGGAGTCAGAGAGAACCGACTTGAAATAATCCAAAACCCAACATATATTCTGGTGAGCCCGACGTGATTGAAAGTCGGCGGAAAATTATTGAAAGTTAGTGGAAAAATAATTATTGAAAAAAAATAGTACCGACGTGATCGCAAGTCGGCGGAAAATTATTGAAAGTTAGTGGAAAAATAATTATTGAAAAAAAAATAGTACCGACGTGATTGAAAGTCGGAGGGAAATTATTGGAAGCTAGTGAAAAAGGAATTATAAAAAGAATTAGTACTGACGTGAGTGAAAGTCGGCTTAGAAGTTTGAAAATAGTGTTAACGAGATTATAAAAGGCTATTATTGGGAGATTTAAAAGAAGTTGAAAAGTAATTTTAAATTATTGTTTAACGCTTGAAGTTTAGCTCAAAGTGAACCGATACAACCTCAGAAGTCAGAAACAAGTCCAAATGGCAAATGATAATGCTGTTATGCCTCTCAATAGAGAGATGATTGATTTCGCAAGTTGTCAGAAATTACCCGTCAATCAATATGGGGGAGACCCTGTTGAATTTGCAGATTTCATGGGAGATTATTATATGTACGCCTCAGCATACGGATGGACACAAGCCATTATGGTTCAGAGATTCCCACTCTATCTGAAGGGTGCGGCAAGAGAAGCCTGGCAGCAAGTCGACAAACGCAATGTTGGCAATGATTGGACAAAATTGAAGGATGCAATGGCACTGAAACTGGTTGGTGGAGATATCAAAAGAATCATGCGACAGAAATTTTATAATCGAGTTCAAGGTCCAGATGAATCGGTCAGTGAGTTTGCTTATCATCTGACCACTTTAGCAGATAAAGCCTTCGAAGTCAAACCCGATCAAGCAGATATGGCCAAGCAGGTTAAAGAGCTGTTAGAAGATCAGTTTATAACCGGAGTCCACTCCGAAATCAAAAAGGCCCTATGTTATGTGGATTTTTCCAATTTCGATGAGCTCGTGAAGAAAGCCATGAAGATAGAGCTGAATTTAAAAAGTGCAAAAAGATCAGATGCTTTTGGAGTTAATGTGGAGAGACGTGAGCGGTCAATTACGCCTGTGAGAGCACCATGGGATGAAAAGAAAATAAATCAAATCAGTAGTCCAATTTTAAGACCAAATACTAGATTTCAAGCCGGTAGATCAGCGATGAGTGTACAATCAAATGGACAGGTAAATAATCCTCAATGCGAACATTGCAAAAAGTCTGGACACTACTCAAATCAATGTTGGTTCAAATATGGGAAAAATCCAGCCCTAACAAGAGATTCACAGAAAACAAAAGGATCAGCAGTGATGTCGAATGCTATCGATGCGGAAAGAAAGGGCATATTAGCAGAAACTGTTTTACCAGATCAAGATCATCGTCAGCGTCACCTTCACCACAAAGGGACAAAGTGAATACAAATGGACAGATACAATGTCATTCGTGCAAGGGATACGGCCACATGGCGCGATCATGCCCAAGGAACTCAGAGAGATTCAGCAGACCTATTTTAAAGAAATCAATCAGATTCCAAGAAGATATGCCAAACACCAGTAACATGACATATGCTCAGAGAGAGGAATTTCAAGACAAAATGGAAAAGGAATTTCGAGAAATGCGACAGAAGCTGAACAAACTAGTGGCTAAATTCGAATCAGATGAAGAAACTGAATCTCATATGATAATTAGAACCGTGTCAGAAGGTGAGGGAAAACCTGCCCGAAAGTGCGAAAGATCGCATCAGATGAGAATCCGACTGCACTGTTAGCCCGAGTTGAAAAATTGCTTGAGAAAATGGAAACTGACAACTCCCAGTTGAAACGATGGATCGCAGAACTCAGTGTGATGTCACTAACCCAAAGCGAACTAAAGAGAGCCATAAATTTATGTGCAAAGTTATTCAAAGGAAACAGAGATGATGAGATACTTAAGCAAATGCAAAAGTTTGGCAAGGCTTTGCGGTCAACAAGGGATTTAGATGATATCATAGTGAAAACGACGGGACTTGATAATGTGAAGTGCCAATTCCGTGTAAAGGCCTACGGACAAATCAAAGACCTAAAGGAGCGAATACTGCGTCAATACAGTGGATGGCAAGTGCAACTAAAATTTGAGAATCGATGTCTGGAAGACGAGGAGTACTTAGTAGATTGCGGTCTGATACCAGGCTGGAAAAATAAAGTAAAAGTTGTTAATGCTGTTAATACTTTGAATTCAGACAGACAAAATTGGGAAAAGATTCTAGCAGATTTACAGGATACCCTGTATGCAGGGAATAGAGATAAAATTAATGCGAGTATCGACTTCATAATGAGCATCGAAATGGATCGAGACATGAAAGAAGGGTTGTTTGAATGCATCGTACCGTATACGAATAAACCGACGAGTTATCAGGCAAAGTTAAAAGAGGTAATTCGAAAACTAGAACATGATTATGAGGCGGCAGACGATAGTGCGAAGTCTTTGATAATAGCGTTAAATATTGCGGATCAAAGGATTGAATATTATCAGGAACATTGGAGTGTAAAAGCAAAGAAAATACGACAAAAAGCAGCGGAGATATTAGGTAATGACGGAATTATCGTGTTGACGTTCAAAGGACGAGAATTGGATGATGACGAATATTTGTTAAACTACGGATGTAACCCAAATTGTATTAATAATGTGTACGCAACAAAACAAAGTGGTGAAATGGAAGAAGATGCAGTAATAGTACCGTTTTGGCCTCTGTGTGAGGAAGTGGACAATGATAATGTAGAGATTAAAACTGAAGTTGTAGATGACCCAGGAGAAATTGATCAAGAAATTAATGAATTGCAGAGATTAGAAACAATGGAAAATGAGGAAATGAGATCAGAAAATGAAGTTACAAGGGATGCTGAGGAAAGGAGCACCGATAATAGGATACTACCGAGCATAGATGAGATGAAAAGTGAAGAGAACTTTGTTGAGACGAAAAATGACATTGCGATATGTGGGATAAAACAGAATGATGCGGAAATTGAATCTTTGAGTTTAGAGGAATCAAGCGAAACTGAGCGTTTAGATGAATCAAGCGAAACTGAGCGAATATTAAAAAGTTTAGTAACGGAATTGTATTTGTTAGATGAAACTGAAACAGAAAATGATATTTCGGAGGGGGAGAAAAGAGTTGTAAAAAGATTGGCAACGGAATTAAAGAGGAGATTACCGTCGATAATTAAAAGAAATTATGAAGAAAAGGAATTTTGTGAGGAAGCAGTAATTGAGGACTTAACACGAACTGAGTTAGATCGAGATGTAATATTGACAGTGCTAGCCTATATAATATTAGAGATTGGTACTTATGGTTATCTGGAAAGTGACAATTCAAAATCATTGATAAAGAAAGCTACTGAAATGACGAATAAATATTTGATGAAGTGGATCGCAAACAATGGCGGATGGGAAGAGTTAATACAAAAGGCTGAGAGCCCAAAAACAGAGACAGTGAGGAAAAAGGGAAAACTTGCATTTCCATGGTTGATGATTTCTATTATTATGTTATTGGGAATAATAAATACGACGAATTCATTGGTGGCATATGACTGCTCCCAAACCGAAATGGGAAGAGTATACTCGTTGGTAAACGTAGCAGAGTGTTCGGATGCATATCCAGTAAAATTTAAAGTGACAAATCCAGTAAAATATCATGTATATCAAGAATCGGGGTTTCGAAGATCAAAGGTGAGAGAGTGTACAGTGAAACAAACTACTTTTGTATTTTATTGTGGAAAATGGAGCCACTCATCGATGGTGAAAATGCAATCGATACCTAGACCGATAGAAATAATTCCGGAGAATTGTTTGGCAGCCTTTCAAACAGGACAGTTGAAAATTAATGCAGATATCAAACTACAAGCAAAGCTTAACCACAAAATCCGTGAGACTGTAACCGTGCGAGGGATAATAAAGTCGAATGGTGATTGCCAAGGAGAGCCATACAAAGTAGACGATGCTATAATTGACAAAGCCGTGGTTGTAGAAGAGTACATGTCAGAATTAAGAGAATTTGATGGATCATTTGATGATGATACTGGTAAACTACAAACACATCCATTCTGCAACATGAAACAATCTAGCTGTCAGACAGGAGAATCAATTTTGGTGTACGATGTCGATACCAAAAAGTGCAATTTAGTGCAATTGAAGTCAATGAGTTTTAAAGAAATAACGGGAGAACAGATCAGGGAAAAGCCCGAGAAAATAAGAATGGATCCAGCAACGAGTACAACAACAAGAATCACACCTCTACGGATGAAAGATACTCCAACAGTGTTAATGTCAACCTCAGAGGAAGACGGGATGCGATTCCTGAGAAAAGAAACTAAAACAAAGTGTGGACAAAATGTCTATGAGACAAATTATAAAGGTATATATGTATCTCAGAAAATGATTATAGAGGCCCAAACAAACATACATGCCGGAGATATCAAGTTGACAAATTACTTTAATAACAAAATAGATTATTTATTTCACTTTGGTCAAAATACTGTTGAAAATGTGTACCGAGAAGTTATTATAAATGATTGCAATCTCAACAAAGAAATACTCCGAAATCGGATGGCAATGGCTATAACCAATCCTAATTTGGTAGCACCAATGTTAATTGCAGAAAATGGGGTGTTTGCCAGAATTTTCGGTGAAGTACTATATAGCTATAAATGTAAAGCGGTACCAGTTAAACTGACAAAGTATGACCAATGCACCAACGAGTTACCAGTGAATTTAAATGGAAAGTTGCGATTTATGGAGCCTGTAACACGAATCTTACTGGAAGAGGACGTGAAACCGAAAGTATTACAGTGTAATAGATTGTTGGCACCACTATACAGACTAACACCAGAATCTTGGATTGCATTACCAGATCATCGAGAAGTAAAGACACCGGAAAACTTAGAATTGACAGAATTACAATATCTGGTAAATTTTACGTCATTAGAGAAATTATCGCAAAGTGGAATTTACTCGAACGAAGACATTGAGGAAGCCCGCAGAAACTTGTTATTTCCATCAAAGAAAGAAAGAGTAATAATGGAGATGGTAGATACAATTCTCCCAAGCGGAAGTGGGAAGGTAAATTACGAGTATTTGTTAACTCCAGATCATTACAAGAAAGCGACGTATAATACAATGAAAAAGATCTGGGGAAAGTTTATGTTCATTGGACAAGCGTGTGCCGGATTGATTGGAATTTATGTAATATGTGTTGTAATCAAAGTAATAATATCGCAGGTCCTATCAACACACAGATTATACGCGATCACAGGTTGGTCGTGGAAATTAGTAATTGGTTGCATACCATTATTGGCTAGATTCTTCATTACTCATCATCAATATCAGGAGTTGGAGATACTCAAAGCGCGAATATTAAAGAAGAGAAAGGTGAGCTACGCTAGTACAACCCCTTCAAGGACGAGAATAATGACAATGACAACGAGGGTGATAGTACACCGTTATATGTTGACAATCAAGAACTAAGTGGAATGAATAAAGAAGCGTTGAGAACCTATCAAATCTTAAAAGAGCCACTGTTAAATGCGAGTAGCGTAGACACGTTTACAAAATTGTGTATACCAAAATCGTTTATGCAACCAGCACCAGTATATCCAGTTGATCGATTACGAGAGATGAAACCAGTAGAAAATATCGCATTACAATGTGAGGGAATGGTAGGAGAGAGAATCGAGCCTTCTAGCGCAGAGATCGAGAGAAAGAATATGTTAGGCTTACCATGCAACTACTCAATGATGACATTAACAAAAAGAGGAAAGCAACCCCGAATATTTATACAAATGAACAAACATAAAGTAGAAGCTTTGGTTGATTCGGGATCTAGTCACACAATAATATCGGAAAATGTATTAAACGTGAAGGAGAAAATGCAAATAAAGCCTACCGACGAAATAGTGAGGTCATTATCAAAAAATGAATTAAACATAATTGGACAACTTAACGTCATATTCCATATTGGAGACCGAATAATAGCGCACAATGCGCTCATAATGAAGGGAAGCCCAGTACGATGTTTGATCGGTATGGATATATTAGAGCAGCTGGACGGAGTCTCACTTGATTTAAAGACAGGTAATTTGATAGCAGGAGAAACAGGAAAAATAATTCACAGGGCAGGTGAAGTGTTTGTGAATCAGACATTGACAATACCACCACAATCGGAGATGGTATATTGTGCAAATACCATGAGTGTGGATAATGGTGATTTTATATTCGAACCAAATCAAACGCTAGTCGAAAAATATGATTTACCGATATGTGACGAAGTTGTCAAAGTGGAAAATCAGATAGTACCAGTCCATATAACGAATAGCAGTAAGAAACCGGTTCAGCTACACCCAAAAACAAAATTGGGAAAATTATCGAAAATGTCTGTTGAAACAAATTGTAAAATACCAAGAAACGTCAAGGTGTACAAGGAGCCTGAGGTGGTAAGCAATGATTTAAATGAGATGCAGAAAAAGGAATTCACAAAACTGCTGAGAAAATACCGAGATATCTTTGCCAAACACGAATATGATTTAGGTCTAACCAATGTAATTGAGCATGAAATACCGTTATTAGACGAAACTCCAATAAAAATAAAGCCATACAGAATCCCCTACGTTCATCAAGATGAAAGTGATAGACAGATTACAGCAATGAAGGAATTTGGAATAATTCGAGATAGTGCGTCACCATTCTCCTCATCAATAGTGATAGTTAAGAAAAAAGATGGAGACTTACGATTTTGCGTAGATTATCGGAAGCTAAATCAAGTTACGAGGAAAGACACTTATCCAATTCCAGTACCCCAAGAAATGTTCGATCAAATGGGAGAGGCACGATATTTCACAGTTATTGATTTAAACAAAGGGTACAATCAATTTAGGGTAAAAGAGGAAGATGAATCTAGATACCCCTTAAGGTCCAAGCAGAATAAAGTAACGGGTCAAACAAAATTGAAACAGAAATTCACGAAAAATCCAACACCAGTCAGCTACATCAATAAGATATTATATGTAGCAATAATGCTGATGTTAGTAACAGTTGCGAGCGGCAAAAAGATTGACTTACCATATGCGGTAAGCAAAATCCGAGGAATGGAGAAAATACATATATATTCCACTCTAACAAATATAGTATGGAGCTGTAAATGCGAGATCGCAGACCAAATAGAAATTATTGATTTACTAGACAATACGGCACCAGTGGTAGAACTGAATTATGATAAAGATATATTTGCGGTACGAAAGTTAAAGCCAAATTTCAAATACCAATGGCTGTTGAGACAGAACATGTCAAAGTGGTACACGCAAATTCCGATAGAAGTGCACACAAAAGAGATGCGAAACTTGATCGAAATAGAACCAGAGATAAATGGAATCAATATATATTGGAAGCCAGTGGACTTGGTGAAAGTGCGAATCACATTTCAAGGGTTAAATGTCGACACCCTTAACTCGCGAAAATCAGTTATCCGCTACGAGAAATTGAAAATGAATCAAAATTATTCAGTTAATGCAAACTACTACGAGAACATATGCCTCGAAAATGGAACGGTAGTGAGAAACCAATGGTCACGATTTAAGAGTGAGACCCAGTCTATCTATCTCAGAGACGAGTCAAATCGTATAACCCTGAGTGTTGGAAATGGACCGGTAACGATATATAGAAAATCAGGAAATGATGAAAGAGTTGTTATTATCTACAAACAAAAACCCTGACTATATTAGATGCCGGTAATCATTTTTTTACACTTTACACTTCTGATTTAGAGACGGCATGGGAATTAACAGTTAAATATCAGCGATGGATAACCGAACCAGGCGGATGGCAAACAGTTTTCGTGGAAGTCAAGACAATCAATGAATCGAAACGAAAATCAGATACAACCACATCACCTTTCCAATTACCGACCCAAGAGACGACAAAACCTAACTCAAATAAACTAATGATGATAAATTCGGATTTGACAGTCAACTATTGTGAATATCTCATTTACATTTTAATAACAGGTTTTCTCATCCTATCAATAACATTCATAATCATCACCATTTTGATATGTGTAAAGAAGAGACAACTAACTATCCTTCAACCACCATCATATTCATATTATGAGACAAGACTATAAATTGTGATCTGCATGAATAGAGTATAAAAATATATTACATTTATATTAACAATGTGCATGTTTTATAAGTACCATAGGATGAACGGTGTAATTTGTTTGAGATTCGAAGCGAGGTGTTGATGCTTTGCGAATAGAGAGTGATACAAAAAAAAATTACTATCATTTAATTTCAGAGAATGCAAGAAGCCTCGGAGATGTCATGCAAAGAGTGTAAAACAAGTACGCAAGAACTAAAGCAAAAGTTTCGTAGCATGCAGGGCAGAATAACAGATTTGGATGAAGAAAACTTCCGTCTGAAAAGGCGGTTGGACCGTTTGGAAATCTTATTGTTTCAACACGAGGCCGATTTCGCGATGTTTCGAATGAGAGTAGAAGAAATAGAGGAATCGGAAGACGATGGTGAGATAAATCAATTAGACTAAAAAAATAAATTATTTAAACGGACCCAGTTAGTGTTTTTTTTTCGTCCTCGAGAAAAAAAAATAATAGTAAATAAATATAAGTAAATTAACAAATAATCAAATAAATAAACAAATTGATATAAATAAATAATTAAAAAAGTGATAAATTAAATAAATGAATAATAGATAAAAAATGAACAAAAGCAAATAGAATAACTCAAATAAATGTTGCAAATAATGAAATGATACCTTAAATGAACATTAGAAATAAATAATATTAAAGGGCTGAGTAGTAATGAATGAATTAGCATAACTATATAACAATGGGTAACCTACTGGGGCGAGAGAACAAAATTATAAATAAGTAAGGAATAATTTCACATTAGTAGTAACAAAGACTAATCGCGAAGAGGGACACAATTACCCCACACTTTCTAGCATAAATTAAAAACAAAGGTATGCTGAACATTTATTCAAAGTTTTATTCGTTTTTATTCGTCGTCAGAGTCCAACAGAACGGGACTTTGGATGCCACAGTCCCATTCCCTGCGTACATTGCAAGGCGGGCGTCTTTCAAACCTACTGCCTGTATCCACAATGGCAAAGGTGCGTTTCAATCCCTTTCGGCGCGGTGGCAAAGGGACCCTGAAAAAGAAATTAAAAAAAAACCTGGTAGTATGGCAGTCAAATAACCATTGCATAACATCGAGATGCTCAAACTTAGGTTCTGGGACAGCCTAAAATAGTAAGGGTTGAAAAGAAAAATGAAATAAATACTGTGTAAAACTCCGTACCATGGCGCCCTCGACAAATAATTAGTGCAGGCAAGTAATTGATTTTAAGAATTACATAATAAATTAATAAGTATAAATACGGCTAAAATTGTCAGAAAAATACGAGTAGCTGTAATTAGAGGTTTGCTTTTAGTATAAATACAAAATCAGAAAATCAAAAATATATGACCCAACACATGAGTGTGGTATAGGTAGTTGCATAAACATATTAACGACCTAAAATTAAACAGTAAATAAGTTAATTTAATAAGTATCAATAAGTTAATTTAATAAGCAACACGAGCACTTGCAATCACCGGGGTTTGGCTACCCTGGACAGCGATTGCAAGTGTTCGGTTACTATGAGGGTAGTTGAGGACAGCATGGTCACAAAAACAAAAAACAAGTAATCACTTACGTCCATAGTAATTGAGGGATGGCGTTACTAAAATTCAAAAAAAAACAAAAATATATGAAAAAAATAAAATATAAAATGCTTACTTCAAGATCGGCAAGACAAAACTAACGAAAAGTGGTAAAGCAGACACTTATATAGAACGCTTATCAGTACAGGCTACGTTAACAAACCACAGGGTAATTAATTAGAAAGCTTATCAGCACGGGCTACGTTAAGAAACCACAGGGTAATTAATTAGAAAGCTTATCAGCACGGGCTACGTCAAGAAACCACAGGGTAATTAATTATAGAGCCTATCGGTATCAGCTACGTCAAAAACCGCAGGACGAGTAAAAAATTCATTCGGAATATTAATGTTCACCTTATCAGGCTGAGTAAACAAAGTGATATCATGAGTCGGTCGGTGCGGGGGAGATTACCTTTTTACCATGCTGCGAGCGAAATAAACTAATAAGTTATTAATAACGAAAATTATTTTTAAATATTAATAATAATGGTAATACCTATCATCGGAGAGGGCGCAAGATCGGTGTTTGCCATAGGCGTCATTTACTCTAGGTATGCCACTAACAACAAAGTAACTGACATTTTCAGTATAGAAGTATTACCGTACAATATACATTGTTTATAAATGTTTAAATCGCCCAAAAAAAAAATATTTAAAAAAAAAACTGAACAAAATCTAAGCTGAAATTTCTAAAAGTAAAGAATTTAAACTAATATTGCAGCGAATAATATTACACAAGACTTAAATTGTAATTTATTAGAATTAATACAATAAGTTAGCATCATAAATTAAATTAAATATCTTACTAATGAAACAAGTTCTCCGTAATTTATTAGAATTAATACAATAAGTTAGAATCATAAATTAAATTAAATATCTTACTAATGAAACAAGTTCTCCTTTTTCCATTAAGAATCATAAATTAAATTAAATATCTCACTAATGAAACAAGTTCTCCTTTTTCCATTATTTCTTTAAGTTTATTTCCTCTTTCTGAGCCTGATTCTACTTCTCGTAATAAGTCACCGCTGGACAAATGATTAAAACCATATTTATTAACTATTTTTTCACATTGGGTTCCTTTTCCACTTCCCGGACCACCTAGATTTTATTAACGAGATTTATTTTTAAAAATTAATTAATTGATCGTCGACTATAGCAACACATAGCAGCACATAGCAACCGCACACCTTCCTTTTCCACTTCCCGGACCATATTAACAATTTAAATTTGAAACTGTGAAATTTATAAAAAATTAAAGACGAATTAATTCCAAATAATTTCAAGTGTAAAAACTACCCCAAAACGAAAATGACTTTGGCTGACTTTAGTTTCGATTTGGCTTCATCTATTTCTAAATTAAAAAAATGTTTTAAAAATATAGCGAAAGAAAAATTAATATTAATTTTACTCTTGTGAGGCATGATTTAAAATTCGATCAAATTGTTAATGAAATAATATTTCGATTCAGTACACTTACTTATATAGTGTTTACTTGCCACAAAATAATTTCTAAATTTGGATGTAAGATTTAATAAAATGATAAATGAGTTTTTCTATCCTCTGGTAATTAATCGAACTGAGATGAGAATGAAAAATATCACAGCCATATTTAGGTAGGAAATATTCTGCAGCTTGTATTTATTTTCACCAATCATTTTCTATCATTATCACTGGGAATCTGAAAATAGGTTATTCTCTCACAATGTCTAGCTAAATATTTCTCTCCATCATACACACATATTCACACACACACACAAATATTTGTGTATATTCATCCATCTCAGTTCTAATCGATCGATTTGCTTATTGTCGGCTCAACCTGTGTGTGTGCGCGTGCACACGCACAACAATTTGGTATGCTGGTTCACAATAAATGTGCATGTGTATTGATGAATGAACAAAATGGATGGAATGGCATCTAGTTCCATGTGCATTAGCATTTAGTGAGCTGCTTATTCCATTATTATTATTATTATTATTGTTATTAGTATTATTATTATTATTATTATTATTATTAATTAATATTATTATTATTATTATTATTATTATTATTAATATTATTATTGTTATTGTTATTATTATTATTATTGTTATTGTTATTGTTATTATTATTATTATTATATGATATGATGCGATGCTAGACGTCAACTACTACTATTTATGAATTAATCTAGTAGTAGTAATATGCTGTAGAACAGCTCTCAATTTATCCAATACAAATACACACATACATACACACACACACACACGTATATATATATATGTGTATATATATATATACCAACTCACGTGTTCCACTGCCGATGTCGTCGTCGTCGTCGTCACGTGCTGCCACTGCTGTCGCCGCTGCTGCTACTATTCACTGAACTCTCAATTTAAGGACAACAAATCACTGCCTATAATGTATTTATATATGAGTATTTCATTTTGCTATCAGTTTGAATTTTATTCCTTTCAAACAAAAATTCTTTAATTCTGCTCTGACTTTGCAATCTTGTAATCACAGACGGTTTAATATTTATTTCTTGAAGGTTTTTGACTGCCAGATGATGCTTATGAATGGTGATGACGTGATATATGCTTGATATTCTCTACCGATTTCCACTCAACTCCATATTGCCAACGATAATAGCGGGGTTTAAGTTTCCATTAAAAGTAAAAAGAATTCCATTTGCATTGACTTACTAAATTTATTATATTAAATTTATAAAACATTTTACCTTTTACAAGATAGATGGTTCATACATGAAAATGAAATCAATAAAAACAACTCAATTATCTGATATTAAACATGATCAGCTAGATATTAAAAATTTTTGCACTATTAAAAACTTTAAACTTCGGTTTTCGATTCATAAAACATCAATTTTAAGTTAATTTTTAATTAACAAAACAATTTTAGAGTAACAAAAGATTGGATAATTTTTCTACATTAAAGTTTGAAAATTGTCAAAAATTAAAACAGATATGAGTCAAACTTAAGCCTTCATTTCATTTGGTCTTGAAAAGATTAAAATTTATTGATACGCTATGCGCCATCAAAATTATAATAATAATAGTGATAAGAATACATAATCACAGCAAAACATAGATTTCGAGGACGAAAAAATTTTTTTAAGGGGGGAGATATGTTGAGGTCTGTAAATTAAAATTAAAAATTTAAATAAAATTTAGGATAATAATTCAAATGGAAAGTAAGCGAAGAAAAAAGGCAAATAAAAGCGGGATCGTGCACAGAATTAATAGTAAAGGAAAGTGCGATGGAAACAGTATTAGAAAATGCAAAAAGCAATTACGAAAGGCGAGAATCCGGAAATCCGAGAAAAATCAATAAATGGAAAAATCATCGAAATCGAATGGGAAAAACGGGACAGTTATAGATTAGCTAATGGTCAACAAGATGACGGTTAGGGATTTATCAGAAAAGGGTTAGAAAGGGTTGAAAAACATTCAAATGTATGAAAACAGAAAACGTTAATTAATTAATTAATTGGCTAATGGAAAACCCGAGCTAATGGGAAACCCGAGCCAATGGAGAACCCGAGAGATGAAGGAAACCCGAGCTGGGTAAACAAGAAGAAAGGCAAACAAAAGGAAGATTTGGGCCCATTAGCTTGACATAATGATTAATGGGAAAAGAGTAAGGAGAAGATAGCGCGCGTAGGAAGACCGGTAGGGCCATTAATTATCTGGATTCGTTGGACCATTATGGATGACAGCCGAAGCAAACACGTAGGAGAAAATGTCAAACGAAAGATTGGCTCGGCAATAACCATTTGTCATCCTGATTTCGAGGAGTATATAAGCAAAGGGAAAATCAGAGAAAATCGGCATTCTGCCTCAGCTAGGGTTCGAAGAATCAGACGATAGGAAAAGGGATAAACGAATTAGGGAAGTAGGGAAAAGAAGAAATAGAATTAAGAATACGGAAAGGCGAAAAGGGATCAAACCAAACAGAAACCGAGGAAAACGAGAGTCAACAGAACTAAAGGATCAAAAGGTGAATATTGTTTGTTTGCAAAGCATCAACGCCGAGCAGAGAATCGTATAAACTTTGATTGGTCATTGTAGCGTGATAATAAATTGTAAACCTGTTGTTTCAATATACGTTGGGTCGTTCATTGTTTTGATTTAAAGAACACCAGGAGTCAGAGAGAACCGACTTGAAATAATCCAAACCCAACAAAAATATAAATTTCATATTATTATTATAATGTTGATAATATAATGAATTATGTACCTACACTTGGTTATCACAGGTATTGTCAACTTTATCGTTGCTAATGCCTGTTATAATTAATTGATCATAAGAAACTGATAGAGGCCGTTAAGACATATAAGTAGAAAAGGACATACCCATCCTTCCCCATCCAGATGACATAATTGTTTGTTGTATTAAAAAATGATTACAATATATTACTACGTTAATACTTATTGTGCATGAAATAGAGAATAATAAAAACGAAGTTAAAAATTAATTTTGTTTAGTGGATCCACATAGGAAAACACTAGAGCAATTTTGAAGAGACATAGCCGGCTACCATCAAACCGCAATAGTACAAACTCAGAGGGCAGAGGCCATGGTGTGGAAGTGCCGCTACATGGAGCATACATGGACACGCCCCGAGGCAGCAACCCGGTTAAAGGCAGACATAGACTCCTTGAAGGTACAGTTGGAGCAGAAGAATGAAGCCCTGCGGTCGGCTGAACAGAAGGCCCAGGAGCTTGAAAAGCAAGTGAACGAATGGAAGCTCAAGGACAACATACGTACAGGCCTCATACGTAGTGGCGTTTCACTCTCTGAAGAACAGGAAGCTATAGTGTTAAGAAACATTACCGGAAAAGGTGATGGTGCAAGACTCGTAATAGCAGGCCCCTCACATGCGTCAGAGGAGTTGCCAAAAAGAAACCGCAAGAAAAACGCAGGAGCTGAAACGTCAATATCATTCCGTATAGATGAAGAAGGGTGATGGAGAAATAGTCTTTTGGCTGTTTCGTCGTCTCCCAATTCCCATAAACTCGACCAAAAATTACTGATAACAAACGGCTCAAATTATCACACGAGTAGTCCAGTGAGCACTCATTAATTATAATATAAACACAATGCGCCTAAGGTCAATTCTAAGGGAAGGTCACGGGGAACTAATAAAACGAAATCGTTGTTATAAACTTCTAGTATAATGTCTAAAGTCAATATAATCACTTAAGTGAAGAATAAAATAATATAGTTATTGTAAACTTCGGATAAAATGTTTTAAAGGCAATAAAATTTCTTAAATCAAATATGGTAATCGTTGTAACTTCCAATATAATGTTTGAAATTAAATAGAGATGCAAGGGGAAAAGGTAGAAGGAAATTAATAGCTACAAACTCTCGATATAACGTTTGAAAAAATCAATAAAAATTGAATAGCTTAAAGTCAATAAAATTATTTAAGAGAAAAATTAGTTGATTTAAATACGCTAGACGCCAAAAATGATGATAAAAGTCCATGATAGTAATAAATAAATAATGTGAGGATTATAGTTTGCCGATGCGGTACCTGTAGTCAATAAAACCTGGGGACAGTAAAGAATAAATAATGATAAGAGTTCCGCTAAATCGCTTCGGGTTAGAATTTAATAAACATCGGAAAGTCAACAAGGGATGAAGGACTTACATTTATTTTTGTTTATAAATTAAAACTCTAGATAAATATTATAATTGTAAAGATGTTATTGTGGGATTAAGTAACAAATAAACTCGAACCGTATCCGTATCAACCGCAATTAGAAAATTTCTTACAATAATTAATGAATGACCATAGAGTGAGGTTGGTAAAAATCGGGAAAACATAACGATAGATCAATAGATGAGGATCAATATCTTCACCACACGGTACAACCCTCATAGCGATAGAAATCTATACCTAAGAAAAGGTGGCACGCCAAACATCGAGTCTGCCATTGGTTGAGTAATAATATTCTTCGACACAGAGAGACACTAACCGATAGACCCCGGACTCTATTAATACTCATCACTACAACTAACTTCCACCTCAAGCGAGTATTCGGATTAACCAGTCATTTAACCGCAATTTATTCCTTTTCTAAACCCAATAACAAACAATATTTCGGAGAAATTTTTTATTAAATAAAATAAATTGGAATCACAATTGAAATCTTGCGACGGAGAATCCCATTTTGACATAATAACCCAGAAAATAATGCCCTAAAAAGCCCAAAATCAATAATTTAATAGAGTAAAATCATACCAATACCTGTTATGAAATTAATTACGGTCCACGAGTATCAATCAACCCAAGGATAGCCGGAAAAATCAAGAAGGCGAATGACACAAACCAAATAGTATTCTGTATATAAACAATCGATTTGACATTTATGTCTTGGCCGATCAATATTAATGTTTTTATTGCACACACCAACTGCAATCCAGGATGCGATAGGTGCACCAAATTGTGGGTATCCCACATGCAATTTTAGCACAGTGATCCACATAACAACAGTCGACGTGACCCGTAAAACACACCCACTCACTGTGTCAGCCGAATCCATCTAGCAATGCTGGTAGTCACACGCATTCTCGCTTCTTCGATTGACACCCCGAGCTATATAAGAAATATCGATAGTTCGGGATTAACAGTAAAATTTTGGAGGATTAAAATGTATCGCCAATCGAACCCAGCAAATGAGGACACGACGGCCAGGATTCCGGACAATGACATAGTTCTAAACCCAAGAGCTCGACCTTCAGGTAAATTTTATGCCTATGAATTTCATTGTTAACCTGTCCGAGCCCTAGATAGAGATCTCGCAGCACCGATTCCAATGCTAACTTTTGAACTAGAAATGCCATTAACAAAAAATGATTTAAAAATTATAAAATACGATACTGGAAAGACCGGTGTTTTATCTTGATTATTTTTGTTATGCCAAACCCCCAATCAGTAGAGATTATGCACACTAGAACTAGTTCCGACTGCCGTAGCCTATATTCCACAAATTTCACGGGGATTTCTAGTTTTCACGCGACCCGTTAACCAAGGAGAGACTATCCGAATGTTAAGGCGATTTTAAAAATATTTTTCTGATGGATATAATTAATTGGAATACCGAAACCCAATCAATCACAAATGATGAAGTATTCCGTTGTTTTTTGATGAAATTTTCCCAAATTTCAGGTTATCGCTAAATTTAATAACTAAAATATATTAAATAACTCGATTTATTTTTTCGTGAATATTATGTATCCGATAGAAGAAATTTTTGATTTTATTTTTTATTTAATAAGTTCTGTGTTAATGATAGATGGCCATAACGTATGGTTGTTACCCAGACAACCCCATACAAATATTCTTCGCTTACCACTCGGCACTCGTTGCTAAGCAACGTTGGAACTGTGTTCGAGTGGGTAGATCGTCCTCAAAAAGTGAGCGCTATCGCTAATGCTATAATTGACCGAACGATCCATGGGTTCAACGAGCTGCCGATAGAAGGCCTGTGCTCGATTTCGACTTTTAGGTCCCATTATTCTCTTATCTCTTTCAAAGGTTAACCTATACTCTTATATAATTCATTGTTATGTCCATTCCCATAGTCCTTCTTATCGTCGTCCGTGTTGATGATTATTCTTTGGCCTGTACACCCTTTGTTATGTTAAATATTCACACACCAGCTCTCTTACCCTTATCCCTATTAAATCTACAATGTTCTCTATTATTGATACTAGTATTGTCATTGTTACTATTATATGTATTACCTTTATTAATCGTTACTACTATTACCTTTATTATTATTTTTATACTATATAATTACCATTACAGTTATTATATTACTACTATTAACATCATAATTTTTATCATTACTATTATAGGTACCATGATCATTATTATTATTATTATTATTATTATTATCCTCATTATTATTATCATTATTATTATTACTATTACATAATTATTATTATTATTATTATTATTATTATTATTATTATTATTATTATTATTATTATTATTATTATTATTATTATTATTATTATTATTATTATTATTATTATTATTATTATTATTATTATTATTATTATTATTATTATTATTATTATTATTATTATTATTATTATTATTATTATTATTATTACAATTATTATAATTATTATCAATATTATTAACAAAATTTTGTGTAGGGATTCGTCCTTATTCCTCAGCTTTAAGAAATATTTTTCTTGTATAACAATTTAGCCGTAATCCATTTGTATTTCCCCGGTTTTCGGTAAAGTATTTTTGTTGATTCGAAAAATTTTGCAGCGTTCCGCCCTTATTTTACGGTTTTATCCTTATTATGTAGTTTTCGATAAAGTATTTTCATCGATTCGGAAAATTTGAGCAGCGTTCCGCTCTTATTTTACGCGTTCCACTTTTACTTTACTATTTTCAATAAGTATTTTAATTACTTCGGAAAATTTGAGCAGCGATCCGCCCTTATTTTTGATTCTAAGAGAATATAATACTAACAATTGAACAACATTTCACTTTTACTTTACTATTTTCTCTAAGTATTTTGATTGATTCGGAAAATTTGAGCAGCGTCCCGCCCATATTTTCCGTCTCAATTCAACATAATTTATTTAATTCTTATAAATTATTTAAAAATATTATTTTCCATGATTTTAGTCGTTCGGATCAATCTTTTTCCGATGGCTATTCATTTTAACTGTTGCAACGATTTCGCAATTTCCCCACTACCCATTCCCTCTCTTTGTCCTTAAGATCTATGTATGTTCATTTCATAATTAATGAGTGCCCACTGGACTACTCGGTGTTAGATATTTTGAGCCGATTGTTGTTAAAAATTTATGTTAATTTTACAGGAAACGGATGATGAAGGAGCAGCCAAAGGACTACTCATTTACCCTCCAAGTTTCCCTATCTACGGATAATATTGATGTTCCAACTCCTGCGTTCCGCACGCCGGAGCCTTCACGGACACGAAATCATTGGCGATTGTACACGCACTTACACGATTTACGATAGTATGTTTTATTTTCTTACTTGCGTTATGTTTTGGCTGTGGGCCGAAAAAGGAGTAAATGAAAATTACCAGATCCATTGGGTAAAAGTCTCGAATGCATGAAATAATTATCGGAAATATAATAGAAATTATTTATCCATAATTCTTCCTATATTGTAAATTCGTAATAGAATAATTCAACATCAAAAATCATATATTGAAAATTAACAATTTATATCATAATTTACCATTAACAATCCACAGCATAATCCATAAAAATTTGCAACATAATCCCTTAAAAAATTCCAATCCATTGATAATCCATTAAAATTTCGTAACATAATTCCATTAATAATTCGTAATATAATAAAAATTGATCAAAAAATTCGTAACCTAATCTATCGATAATCCATCCATTAATAATTCATAATGTAATCTAATAAAAAATAAAAATTCGTAACCTAATCCATTGATAATCCATTAAAATTTCCATCCATCAATAATCTAATAAAAATTTAATAAAAATTCGTAACCTAATCCATTAATAATCCATTAAAATTTCCATTGATAATCCATCCATTAATAATTCTAATAAAAATTCCAATCAATAAGTGCTATAGTGCACACTTATACAACCGGTTTCCCATTGAGACGGAAAATTGAAATTCTAACCAAGTTAGAAATAATACTGTTGAATAATAATTAGTTTAATTTTAGTTCTAGTACTTGTGCTTGCTAATTTGTGAAAACACGTCAGTATATATACCTACAATTTGGCCTTAACCTTGCGTGTTAATTTTATTGCGATTAAACAAAATTCGACCTTGAAATTATTTGTGTTATCTAAATTAAATTTTTATTAATTTCTTAATTTAAATTAGTAATTTATTTTTAACATTTTTAAATAAATTTATTCAACCAAAAAATATTTTATTTTTATTCATTTAATTCATTAATTTTTACTTTTATATAAATGGTCATTTTACGGTCGAATTTTCTTGTTATTATGTTATTTCTTATGTAAATTTCGTGCGGTTCTTGATGCATTTTGTATTTATTTTATTTTACTTTTATGTTTTTAATTTTATATTTATTTATATTCTCTCAGATTTTAAAATGTTTAGTTGGTGTTGTATGTTACATTTTAAGTTATCTTGGTGTTGGGTTTTCGTGCTGTATTACTGATGCATTTAAACAATTCTCAAGGCTATCTGTGTGCTGGCCCAACACGTACTTTAGACCCTATCCGGTAAATAATGTCACATAAGTCTTGATAAATCGGATATCATTATCGAATACATATAAGTATATTTTTAACTTTATTTATGTATGTAATATTAAGGAATAGGGTGATAATAATGTTAAATAGAAGGATTTAATAAATAAAATACCCGTGTCAAGCCAATATAAGTATCCAAATTCTCATTATGTAATACTAAAGAATAAGTATGTAGATAATTTTTGAATGAAATGTCAATATCAAGTGGAAATAAGTCTTCTAATATTAACAGTATAAGTTCCGTTCATGTATACGATAAAATACATTCTAAATGAAATATAACTTAAAGTGATATGATAATTAAATGAATAAAATATGATACTTGTTATAATCAATATTACTTACGATTAGTAATGTCCATAAAGATTAATTACTAAGTAACTAATGGTAGGGTTGAAGTTTTTTCTCAGCTTTTGTGACAGTAATTTCGTTACTTAGGATATGGAAAACTAACTAACTAGTTAATTTAAACAAAACTGAAGAGGTTTAATGCAAAGAATCTTTTGTTTATTAGCCCAGAGAAAAATATACTAAACATCACCACACGATTAACATTTAGTTCTAGTTTAGTTTTAATTAAGTTAATTCATAATTACATTGTCAATTTAGTTATTTACTTTAAATTTGTTTATAATTAGAAGTGTCCGAAAAATGAATCAAATTACAACTATCGTATTACAAATTAATGCAATGAAAATAATCATATGTTTGAAAAAACCTACAAAGTTTTGATTTTTTAGGTCAACGTATCAACCTTTTCAACGAAATTGTAGCGAATAGGAAATAATTTCTTCTCCATAGAGTGTACGTAGAGTGTATTAAAAATTTTTAAAATTTGTTTCTTTTAGACGATTCGTGGATTGATGAATCCCGGATCACAGTGCGTTTTCCCGCGCATGCGGTAAACCGTTGCCGTCAGGCAATGTGGGATGCGGGATTCACCGTATCCCAAGTCAGAGAGGCCAGAGCCGGTAGCCTACAACAAGCGGAAGATGTCGAGCTCCCGTTCGTCGCGATAAAGCGGGAGCCGGGTCGAAATCCGGCCAGGGAGATCCGTGGCCAAGCTGAGTTCCTCCTCGCGCGTCTTGAGGAACATCAGCGACAGACCAATGAGCAAGTGGATCCTGCAAGACGCTACCTCGCCAATGTGAACGACGACATTGCCGCGGGCCGGATCGCCAGTACGGACGGGTACGCCCTGCCATACAATACGTCGTACAATCTCGACGACGAAAGGTTAAACATCCGATCTACGGCCATCAACGTGGTCGTTCCCCAGAAGATACTTCCCCGACATATGAGAAGGTCTGAGAAGCCAGCTAAAGAACATCGCGAGAATCCTTACGCTCGGCCGGCCCCGGAAAGGGATGTCTATAAGCATCGCCGAAATCATCATTACTACTAGTGATTGTCAATGGAACATATTAACTGATTATGAATGCTTAGTTAGGCGAGTTTGAAATAAATGTTTAGTTGAATTCGAATACTTGTTTGTTAAAAAAATTCCTTTTATTCGACAATAATGCCTGTAGGACCCCTTAACTGATTATTATGATTACTTAGCTAAATTAAACGAATAAATCCGATTTAATCGCACCTTTTTATAGATATGGAATCACTGAGAGTCCTACAACAAGAGTTAGATCACGCATGCAGAATTAATAAAAGTTTCTACGAATAAATCGTGCAGCTAACAAAGGAAATACAGCAAATCAAAGCCACTTGGGTAGAGCCGAAGAAGGCGAAGACGCTCTACCAGAAGATAGCAGCGGCACAAAAGGGCTGGTCAGAGGAGAAGCAGGTCAACCAGAGCCTGAAAACTCAAATAAGAGGTCTGGAGGTGGCCGTATCAGCCTGCCAAGAAGGAGCGGCAGTGACGTACCCCCTCGTCTTCGCTCCTGCTCAACTGGCGTATAGAGATACAACAACGGGTCCGAAGACTACGCCGAAGCCCAGCGGTCATCGACCAGGAAGGAAGGAGCGAGCCAAGCGCCGCGCTGCTCGAGCATAATCCAGCATGTAGTTGTCGCCCTTTAAAAATATATAGTTGTGTCGTTGATCATTTCTCTGTATTCTGATAGTCACTCAAATAGTACATTAACAATAATTAACGGCAGTTCAGTAGTTAATGTATAATAAGTTGACCAAACTAACAAAGATGAGACCAGAGCAAATAAAGCACACACGGGCCTTCTAACGGTGGTGTGTTGAACCCAGCTTGAGGTCGGACCAGAGTATTTCCTCCGTGGCGATCACCTTTGGCGACCTCAAAACCCATGGTTACATTACCAACGTTGCACAGCAACGGGTAACCATTGGGCACGAAACATATTTTACATCTGGGGTCGAGGTAGTCAAAACCATAAACCCCACAAAATGACGAAAAAATTAAATAGCTAAATAAATAACCAAAAATTCAGCGCGTAGATTATTGGGAGGTGAGCCTAAACCTAAAGAAAAGGTTAAGTGAAAGAAATTATTTAAATAAAATATGATAGATTTATAAAATATTAGTTGGAGAGTCTAACCAACTAACGTTCAATATACAACTAATCTAAAGTATATGGCGATTATAAAAAGTAATAGTATAAAACCCCAACTGGAATTGAATAGTGACAATAACAATAAAAATAGAACAAAATAACATAGAACATTGACAACGAAAACATTACGAGAACTGACGATTTTTGTAAAAACAGCTACTAATTGTTAAGGATGGGGTTGGATATCATCTATTTAGAATTATTTAAATAAATTTAATTTAAAAAAAAAAAAAAAAAAAACAATGACTGAATCAATAATATTCAAAATTTCTCAAGTGCCGCGAATAACGCAATACAACATCAACGAAAAAATTGACCAAACACAGTGCATTTATTTTAATTGTTCACGCTTCTTGACACGTAAGATAGGTTTTCCATTTAAATCTGGAATATTAAATCCAAGGCAAGTTCGATTTGATTGGGAAGAACCACGAAATCTAATGATTTCAGAACCTAGCAGATATAAATGAATAAGAAGTTTACAAAAATGCACTTACCGTTAGTAGAAAAATCAACAAATTGAGTTATGACTGGAATCCGATAAAAAGTTGAAATTCATCAAATAAATTAAACTTTCTGGGGTTAATGATAAAATTGTGATGAAGATATCAGTTTAATGATCAGGTGGTCAATGACGTTATGACACGCCAACAATGATAGATTAGCAGTGCAGAAAATGTGGTGTACAGTATGCCAGAAGTTCTAATAAAAATTTTACCACGATGAAAAATCAAAATATCAGTTCGAACAAACGGAAGGGAATTTATCAATCAGCACTGACTAAATGCCACACCTGCACAGACAGGTATATATTGGTGATCACTAGCAACAAATTTGAAAAATTATGACAGAAGATCACCTCAACTGCAGAAGCATTCCTATGCTCGCAACCGATCCAGGTACCCATCAGGCTAAAGCACCGGTAATCATTCGAGAAGATAATGGCCATAGAAAGAATTACTTTGTAGAAAGAAAAAAAAATAAAATTTTTAGAATCAATTTGTTTTGTAGTTTGACAGTGTATGCGAATATTTAATTCTAAGTAATTAATATAATAACTCTAAGCCGTAGTAATCATAAGATGATAATTCATACAGTCCCAATAGATTTTTGAAAAGGATAAGTTCCAGTGTAACCAATAAAATGAAATTCTGTCAAGAATTATTTCTAAAAAATTCATCGCTAAAATTTCGTAACTTGTTACGATAGCTTATTTGTAGATACTGAATCACTCAGAACCCTGAGTAAAGAGTTGGTAAAATCTAGGAGAGAAAACGCAGAGCTCCATAATCAACTCATCCAAATAAGTCGCGAAATGCAGAGGATTCGCGCGACCTGGATCGAACCCGCCAGAGCAAAAACCATATACCAGAGATCGACCGCCGCTCAACGTGGATGGGCGGAAGAGAAGCAATTAGTCCAGAATCAGCGAACTCAGATTAGGAGCTTGAAGGTAGCACTGTCGGCTTGCCAGGAGGGCAACGCAGTGACCTACCCGCTGATATTCGCGCCAGCTCAAATAGCCTACCGAGATGCAAGTATCGCCACTAAACCGGTAGCTGCTAAGCGTCCTCAACGACGACCAGGAAAGGCATAGCGATCAAAACGCCGCGCGCAACAGGTGACGGAGCGGATTAACTACTAAAATACTTCAAAAATCTTTGCTTATGGATTTTTGTGAAATAGAATGAATAATTAGAGCAACAATTACAAAAATAAAATCGATAATAGTAGCAAATATACGATAAATGTAGGCGAGACCCGATTTCATTTACCTAATGCCAGTTAAGTCTTTATTTAGCCGACGACTCAGATCTATATAAATCATTGTTTTCTATTAAATAATTATGATAAATGGAAGCTCTTTAATTAATGGACGTTTAATAAATTGACGTGGTAGTGCCGAGACGTTTAATTCAATCAACCACCCTGAATCGTACCGAGAGATCGTCTCAGTACCAGGAGCACTCCTACTCTCGTTATATACCGACGGATCCGTCAAATTATCGTGGTTTCAACGGACAACGGAGGTGAAATCTGCTGAGGAAGCCACAGTGTATAAACAATAAAATTTAAAATCGTGATTTTATGAATTTTAGTAAAATAGAACTAATAATTAGCATATTAGTTGTAAAAACGTGAAACCAATTGTAGTAATCAAAATACATTAATTTAATTGAGACCCGATTTTACAAACGCCAGTTAAGTCTCTACGTAGCCGACGAAACTGAATCATACAAACTGCTATTTTCTATTAAATAATTTTGATTTATGTAAACTCGTTATAAAATAGTTTGTTTATAGACATGAATTCTCTCGGAACATTAGGCAAAGAATTGGTAAAATCCCGTAGAGAAAATGCGGAGCTACACACTCAGCTGATCCAGATGAGTCGAGAAATACAAAAAATCAGGGCGACATAGATCGAGCTGTCATGAGCCAAAGTGACTTACCAGAGACTAACCGCCGCTCAACAAGGATGGGCGGAAGAAAAACAGCTGGTCCAGAACCAACGGACCCAAAACAGCCGAGAGGTAGCACTGTCGACTTGCTAGGAGGGTAACGCAGTGACCTACCTGCTGGTATTCGATTTGGCCCAGATAGCCTACCGGGATGCAAGTCACACAACTAAACCGGCAACATCTAAGCGACCTCAACGACGGCCGGGGAAGGCAGAGCGGGAAAAACAACGCTCGAAGCAGGTGACGGAACCGAACTCGGAGCAATAAACCAATCGAGAACCGACTTACAATTTACATGTTGTATTTTCTGAATAAAATGTTTTCAGGCTTATCTTGCGAATTTATTAACACTACATAGTCGAATTAATAAGATAGAAATGAAATAATAACCGAAATAGAATTATTATAATTTTTGTGCCAGCACTGAGTTTTGTTTAAATGAATTGGAAATAGCACGCAAACATAACATGTAGATTTAAAATCAGACCCATCATCAAATAAGCACCTTAAAATGCGAGAAAGATATAATTAAAATATAAAATCAAAAAACATAAAAATAAATTAAAATAATAACAAAATGCATCAAGATCCACACGAAATAACATAAAAATAACAAAATAACATAAGATTTGACCGAAAATAAACAATTTACGTAAAAACAAAAATTTAACGAAAAAGTTGAAGTAAAATAAAATAATTTTAGTTAGAAATAATTCAATTAAAAATTTAAGAAATGAATTGTCGAATTAAATCAAGAAAATAATAAAAATTAGAGTTAGATTATACAAATAATTTCAAGGTCAAATTTTGTTTTATCGCATTAAATTTAACACGCAAGGTTAGGGTCACAGAATAGGTATAAATACCAATTCATTTTCGCATAAATTTAATCACTTGTGAGGGATCACTTTTTCTCGTAAAAAACTCTAACGTTTTTTATCAGAAAAAACAGCATTGTATCACAAAGTACTGGAACAATCGTCTCGAATTAGTATCAAGCACTATTGGAGAAAACTTTCAAAGTGAGCCTGAATGAATATTATGCACGTATGATGGAAGTGATCTAACTATGCTATGCCAATATGTTATGAGTACAATTATATGAATTCATGAGTATAAACTTTGTTTTCTATCGAAATTTTCCGGCCCACAGCCACAAAACAGCAAGTAATTAAAATCAGGCATCCCTATCGAGCGGTGTAAGTGCGGTTCATCCGCTAATGACGCGTGGCCGTGAGATACCTCGCCGTGCGTAACGACGGGCTCGAACGTCAAATCCCTTTCGTTTATATGGGCAGTGGGGAGATCGGGAACCAGTCTTTTGGCTGATTCTCTTTCACCCAACTCCTAAAAGTTCGGACTAAAATTCGTAACATATCGGCAAAAATCATCACACCGAGTAGTCCAGTGGGCACTCTTAAATTCTAATGTAAACATACATATGCTTTAGGATCAAATTTGGGTTAATGGGAAAGGGGCTTGCAGAAATCGATGTAACGGTCACCCAATCATTGAAAAACAGAACCCGTAAAAATAACAGCCGAATACCACGACGTAACAACCATAAAATTTCGAAACTTAACGGTACTAAATATTTCCCCGCCCTAAACCATCCTAATAAATGACAAGAATAGAGGCATAAAAGGGCCCCGAATAAATAATCGCAAACCATAACAACCATTTCGCTATATAAGACATAAAAGAAATAACAAGACAACTAACGAACTAATGTATTAATAACAAAGATTACTAGGTGGCTTAACAGCGAACCCATGTATCGGATCTTACGCGAGAGTGTTCCTAAAGGAATTCCGAGTCAGACGCCAAAGATCCCACCCGTTGAGTGAGCCTTCCGTTTAGTGCAAATATTGCTATCATAAAAATCTACTCTAAAAAAAGAATAAAATAGTAATTAGAGAAAAAAACCGAAAAACAACCAGAAAATTCAAGGCGATTATATACCGACGACGGAGTGATTTTATCTACGGCGGGAATATCCAACGAATGTACAGAACGGCCATGGTGAATGGGAAAACGTTAAGCGCGAAATACCACCCAACTAACGTTCCCAATTAGTCATCTAGTGTTTTTTTTGAGAATCGAAATCGTTTTGAGAAGTATCATTGAGATCAAGGAATTGAAACTTCCATGTAATCTAACAACAACTTTGAATCCGTGATGGAATATAACTGGCTGCATTATTGTATCGTTGGAGGTATAGTTGGTGACGAATTAGACATTAAAAAAGGAAATTAATAGATACCGAAATGTTTAGAATATCCAGAGTGGAAGTAATGGCATTAAACTCCAATTTCACATTGATGTCTACAGATTATAAATATAAAATATTACTCTACCGTGTGATTTTGAATAGTCACACGCTACTTAGCACACCCGGACTCAGCGTGTGTCGCGCTGAGAGAAGGTAGAGAATCTGTCGATAGCGCACACCCACTCAGAGCTACAGCTAATGCCGAAATAGAAATTTCTAGAAGCAGCAACCATTTGTGGAGAAAAATCTGAGAGTGAGCAATTATAATGTAGCCAATAAGCAACCGCCACGAATAGTGGACAGAAAATTATCGTGACTGTGTAAGTTATGAGTGGTCTGATTCATTCTAGCCATAGAACCCAGTATAAATTAGGCATTAAAAAAAATACCCAGCTGCTGTAAGTTCTATTAATTTTCAAGATATGCCAAATTTGAATGCGAACCGATTGAACAAGCGTGATGTAAACCATCATGAATTCAGCTCTGTGAAGAACGAAGAACCCCAGTATATGCCAAAGGACCATGCGGTGGGTAGGATATTTCACTACTTGTATCTAAAGTTTAGGTTTAATTTATATAAGTTTTAATTTAACATCAATTTTTCTTTTCTATTCGATGCTCAAAATCTCTTCGTGGCATCTCTTGTTTCAGAGGACGTCGCGAGTAAGCGTGTTCCTTACTCGTCCTATCACTTAAGGCTTCCAGGATGTCTGACTGCACGAGGTGTTTTGAGAGAGCCAGGTGCACAGGCGCGTTGAATTCCAATAGTGTTGGATTATTATAACAATTGGATTTTGGCTTACCCCTATGCTTGAATGACAGACGTTTTGTATCTATTATGGTAATAAATTATTGTAATAACTTTTCTATGACCGTGCGATTTGCGAACTTATCTTAGGTTTTATTTCGTATGTTATGGCGGCTTTGGTATATTCCTATATCTAGTTTGGATTTATGTGTGGTTAATTTTACTAATAAATTATTTTTGAATTTGACTTTTGATTTGGAATGTCTGTCGCCTGTTGGTTTTATGATCTAATACGTTTATTTGATCGTGTAGGTGTATTCTCTGTATGATTTTAGGGTTGATGTATGGTTATTTTAGGAGTTTCGATTTTCTGTTTTAGTTTTCTCGCGAGATAATGAATAATTTTTACCACCAGTGGAGTCATATGCTCAATTATAATTTTCTTAATGTGACTTTAGGGGTATTTTTAGGTGCCTATTTTAATGCATTGATGTTAGTCCGTTGAGTTGTTTTACTTGAGACATTTTTATTGTTTTCTAAGCGTACATTTATTTAATTTCATTAACATGATCGTTACATTAATTTCCACAAGCCCCTTTCCCTTTAACCACAAGTTGACCTTAGGATGTTCATGTGTTTATATTAGAGTTTAAGAGTGCCCACTGGACTACTCTGTGTAATAATTTTAGCCGATATATGTTATAATTTAAGTCGATGTTTCCGGAGTGAGTGGAAAGGGAGTCAGCCCAAAGACTGGTTCCCGATCTCCCCACTGCCCCTATCAGCGAAAATGATTTGACGTTCGAGCCCGTCGTTACTCACGACGAGGTCTCTCACGGGCACGAGCTATTGGCGGATGAACCACACTTATACCACTCGATAGAAATGTGTGATTTAATTACTTGCTGGTGTGTGGCTGTGGGCCGGAAAAATTTTGACAGTAGTAAAACAAATTCATCTTTTCGTATCATATAATTGCCCATAATATTCTTTACATAGTTGCATCATTCATATGGCATACTCATAATAATCGTTCGCGCTCACTTCAAAATTTTTCGATAGTTACAAAATATAATCGTTCTCGAGTCTGGTTTCTAGAAGCTTGTGATCCAATACTGTTTTTTCTGTTAAAAAACGCAAGAGCTTTTTAAGAGAAAAAGTGATCCCTCACAAGTGATAAGGTTTATGCGAAAATGAATTGGTATTTATACCTATTCTGTGACCCTAACCTTGTGTGTTAAATTTAATGCGATAAAACAAAATTTGACCTTGACATTATTTGTCTAATCTAAATCTAATTTTTATTATTTTCTTTGTTTAATTTGACAATTTATTCATTAAATTTTTGTTTAAATTATTTCTAACCAAAATTATTTTATTTTACTTCAACCTTTTTCCTTAATTCTCTGCTTTTACGTAAATTGTCAATTTTTTGATCAAATTTTATGTTATTTTGTTATTTTTATGTTATTTCGTGCGGATCTTGATGCATTTTGTATTATTTTAATTTATTTTTATGTTTTTCCATTTTATATTTTTGTTGAGCCAAAACACAATTTTGTTTAAATGAATCGGTAACAGCACGCAAACACAGCACGTAGATTTAAAATCAGACCCATAAAACACCCATTTACCATGCTAAAATATGAGAAAGAAATAATAAAAACATAAAATTAAAAGACATAAAAATAAATAAAATAATAATAGAACGCAACAAGATCCGCACGAAACAAACACAGAAATAACACGAAAACACGAAAAATTTGACCAAAAAGTGACAACTTATTTAAAGAAACAAGAGTCCATGAAAATTAGAATTAAAAATAAATGATTGGAATTGGAAACAATCCAATTATTTGTTAAAAGAATAAATTGTCAAAGTAAATCAAAAAATAAGAAAATTAAAGTTAGAAAATACAAAGAAATTCCCAAGGTCAAATTTTGTTTTACTTCATCAAATTTAACACGCAAGGTTAGGGTCACAGAATAGGTATATATACCGATTCATTTTCACATAATTTTAAGCAAAAAATCTTTCGTTTTTAATAACTTGAATCAGTTTTAACAACTAGAAGCAGTTTTGCATTTTTGACCAGTTGAAATTAGACGACGAACGTACGAACACTCGAATCTTTTGTATTACCAAATTGAAAAAAATTATTGATTAAAAGTAAGCAAGAATGACTTGCTAATTTTGATATGAATTGTACGGCGATGATGATTGAAAAGTGAAATTAATATTGATTAAATATATATACTGAATGAACTTATTTATTATGTCGAAAATTTTCCGGCCCACAGCCACACAGTAACAAGTTAGCCAAATCTTACATAAAGATCGAGCAGTGTAAGTGCGGTGTAAGTCCGCCAACAGCTCGTGCCCGTGAAAGATCTCGCCGTGGGTAACGACAGACTCGAACGTCAATTCATTCATTATCATAGGGGCAGAAGGGGGATCGGGAGGCAATCTTTTGGTTGCCCACCTTTCTACCTACTCCCGAAAAATCGACCTAAATTATCATTACTCAATGGCTAAAATATCAACACAGAGTAGTCCAGTGAGTACTCTTAAAATCTAACATCAACATAAAAATTTCCTAGGATCAACTTGAGGTTAACGGGAAGGGGGCTTGCGGAAATCGATGCATCGAGCTTCTAATAATCTTAAAAATCATTGTTGATTACATAAAATAGGACTAAACTAGACTAAAAATCTTAAAAATCATGGTTGATTAAATAAAATAGGACTCGAGCTAAATAAAGAATCTTATAAATCGTGGATAAATCATTGAAATTAACAATTTGGTAAAAATAGGACTAAAGCTAAATTAAAGCCTCATAAATCAGTCAGTATTTAGAAACTATGACGAACCTAAACTAACAAACTCATAGACCATTGATTTAGTTAAAATTATGGCAAAAACTAAATGAACACCTTATGGATTATTATTAGTTAAAATGTTGTAAGTAAATCTTTTCGTAAATTGTGACCAGAAATGGTTCATTCATAATCACGAGTAATCTTAAATCATTTCCTTATTATTTATCGATAAATAATGAATTTATTTTAATTCATAAGTTTATAAAATCCGCTCATTACAAGAGTGATTAAATAATTTAATAATTCAAGAACAAAATGACCTGAAAAACGGTGGACAAAACAAAATAAACGATTACAAATCTCGTATACATTATAGAATGAAATTGAATAAGATTTTATTGTATAAAAGAACATAATCAAATTTTTTTTGTTTTGAACCTAGTAGCCGCATGTCGACACCTCCATAAATTTGGCGACCATCTGAACCATATCCCACTAGGACCCAAATGCGAACACGTCCAACTGACATCTATAAAAGATTTATTCTCGAAAGAAATTGTACTGATGCATCAGGGGAAAAGTTGGAGACTTTGCCGTTTGTACCTTCGCACGATGATGGAGAAGTTCTCCCGGACTATGGAAAGCGACGAATATTGAATGAGATCCAGCTGGTCGGCCGAGGACAAGGCCGATTAAGGAGGATAATTACCTGAATGAATTTGTTAATCTAATAATGGAACACTTGAGTCAAACAGTAAAGATCGAGGTACGGATACTGTTAATGAATTCGGAAAAATGGTACTAGGAGTCTCTCCACGACATTCACTTTTGATAATTAATTCCAAATGAACGAACTAGATATGTTGAAGGGAGAGAAATATCTACCAAGAGAATGGTAGAAAACAAAGAGATTTTTCATAGAGAAAGAAATTTCCGCTCTATGAAATGGCCAATCGTCACCATTACCCGAAAATCAGTATGTGGCCACGGACAGCACACACCTAGTGACATGGTAGAATAACTCGAGCAACTGGGTAAGAAAAATCTGAGACGCAGTCGGTGTGTTCATAAACCACTCTAGAAATTTTTCTACTCTCCGATCAATAGAAGAGTTGAATTAAAGAAATCAGCCATTCACCAGTTCTCGCCGAGATTTCTGTGCAGCCACGTGGCAACACACACCTAGCGATGCAGCTTATATATAGTAAATGGGACCCATGTCCGATCCAGAACGTTATGCCAAATTTTCTAATACAAGCAACATCAATGAGTGGAGTTAATATTATGGAGGCGAGGAAAAAATCACCGGCTGGAGTTTCCAGCCGACAAATTTCCAAAGTGCAAAATCCTCAAATCAAGGCTACTCCTGTGTGCGGCCGAAGAAGTATTCATACGGAAGATTACGCTACAAGTACGGCTATTCTAGCCACATTTTGATGTACAATAAAAAATCAATGTTTAATTGTTATGCTCCTCCTTTTTGGATAATCGCCCAATATTAATTCCGATCCGGTAAACCATAGTTATCCTAAATTGAAGCAGCCAGTTCCCAAAAATTTAGGAATGACCTAACTTATCGGTAATTGTAGTGAACCCGCTTACTTTAGTCATGGCATTTCCATCAAATCGACTAGTCAGAATTTTCGTCAACTCTTGCCATTCATTTCTTCTCAATTAAGAACCTGAAATATAAAAAGTAATGACTTAATAATACACGGAGAGTTTTCGTTAATCCAATCACCAAATATTTTCCCCATAGACAATCCAACATTTTTGAAATTAGTAAATGGTTTTATTTTCATTTTTCCCTTTTAGATTTATTTAATATGATCGTTGTGTCTTTTGGTTATGGTATTTATCATTTAAATTATTAATCTGTGAAATTTTCCCTTTTAGGCTGATTAGATCATTTAGAGTGATTTAGTTTTACCTTCTTATTAGGATATTTAGATCTGTAGAATTACTTAATTTGATATTATCATCATGATATTTAGATTATTAGAATTATTTAAATTTTCCATTCTCATTACGAAGTTTAGATTATTTGAAATAGTCAATTTTTTCTTTTTTCTTATGATAATTAGATTACCAACATTATTTACCGTTATAATAGTTACCATTATGATATTAAATCATTGTAAATAAACTTTTATGGTTACCCTTGAAATGAACGTATTTAATTTAGACAGACATCGGAGTTAATAAGATTTGCAAACCAATTTATGGGATCGGGGATATACCATATCGACCTATGGTACCCCCGAGTGGCCGAACCGGAATGCCAACGAGCAAGAAGAAGATGTCGAACTCCCCAGCATCCTCATCAAACCGGAGCCGGGTAGAAACCCCGCACGAGAGATCCGGCAAAGGACAGAAAGCGAACTCCACCGCCTGGAGCAATTGGAGTGGCGGTATTGATTTTTAGCGAAACTGCAAAAGGAGCACCTCGCCAGGATAAATCGGGACATCGCCAGTGGACGAATCCCAGCTCGAACGGGCACCTGCCTCCTATGGAGTAGCTTATGACCATCGGGATCCGGCATTACAAGAGAGCGACGCACCGGTGCACTTGGTGGTCCCGAAAAGCCTCTTACAACCGGATATTCGAGACATTCTGGAGGATCGGGGCGTTGAGGAGCACGCCTATTCGCGGAGGCGCTTGACAAATAAGTGACAGCACCAAAAATTAAGACTTGTATTAGGTTCTGTGTTTCAATAAATGAGTTGTATTAATATTTTTTCTGCTAATGTAAATAATAAAGTTGCACGTAAGAACTGTTAAGGTAAATGTGAACATGTTCCCCGGAGATAACAACCAATTGTTGGGCCAGAACACATACGGCCTTGGAAAATGTTTAAATGGATCGGTAACACACATGCAAACATAACAAGCAAATTTAAAATAAAACTATTAAAACATCAATTAAACCCTACCAAATATGAGAAAAAAGAGAGTTACATATAAAATAATAAACATTAAAATAAATTAAAATAATAACAAAATGCAACAAGATCCGCACGATACAAACACAAACATAACATGAAAACCCAACAAATTCGACCGAAATCTGATAAATTAATAAAAGTTCATGAAAATGAAATTTAAACCAAAGAATTTGAATTAGAAATAATTCGATAAAAATTCTAAATAAAAAATTATTAAAATAAATTAAAAAATAATAAAAATAAAGAATAGAATACACTAGAAAATAACAAGGTCAAATTTTGTTTTACTACATCAAAACTAACACGCGAGGTTAGGGACAGAAAATAGGTATAAATACCGATACATTTTCACATAAAAGTTAACCAATTTTGAAAATGAAAATCTTAGTTATTTTTAAAAACCAGTTTTGAGACCATTTTTCAAACCAATTTTGAATTCTTATAAATCTATTCGAATTTTTAGGTGAGAAGTAGTTTTATTTGGAACTCTCTCTCCACGTCCCATCCTCGCAACCTCGATAGAGCTCTGCTTGGATGTCGGCGTGGGGGGAGATGTATTTTTATGAAAATTTTAATAGAATGGATTGTTATGGTCAAGTAATTTTGTATTTTGCTTTTAATATATATTAATAAATATTTATGACGTTAAAATCTGTTTTCATGTAATTAATTAATTAATTTGTCGAAATTTTTCCGGCCCACAGCCAAGACACATCGCAAGACAGCAAAATCAACACATAACCCAGATTCGTGTAAGTGCGTGGAATATCGCCAATGATCTGTGCCCGTGAAGACCCGGCGTGCGGAACGCAGGGCTGGAACGTCAATATTATCTCGCATAGAAGAAACGAGAGGTAAGGAAGAAGTCTTTTGGCTACTTCCTCGCTTCTCGTTTTCTGTAAATTCGACCTAAATTATTCTACATACGGCTCAAAATCATCACACCGAGTAGTCCAGTGGGCACTCATTAAATATAATATGAACAAAAAATGCGCCTAAGGCTTATTAAAGGGAAAGGGTACGGGAATAAATTAATACGAAATTGTTGATATGAAATAAAATAAATTAATACGAAATCGTTAATATGAAATAAAATGAAATCGTTGATATGAATCAAATTAACTTAACAAATTTAACTTGCCCATGATGTTTTTGTGTTAATCATTATTATATAAACTACGGATAAAATACAGAAATTAACCCTAAATTCGAGATTCGGCGCGACTATTGCCCTATAAATTTAACATCGATGTAAAATTAAGGAGAAAGACCATAAACTTATATTGACATTACAAAATTTTCCATAAATTGATTAAATACATAATAGTAAGCTTACCACTGATTTGCCCTGAATCTACGATAGCGAATTCGAACAAACTTTAGATTAGAATACATTCCCCAAGTATGGCAAGCGCATCTTAAATATACTTTTCAACAAACCGCCCGATTAATAATTGAACCCATAGCAGAAGTCCAGCAGTATAAATGTAATGAAATACGATGCCTTAAATCACAAAAATCCATCGAGCAAACAAAATTGTATTCTCCAAAGGTCATTGACAGAGCTATAGAGCATCCCTAACATTTCGGTAAAAATCATGTAAAGTAATTGAATCACTAACCTACTCAAAAACTAAAATTGATAACAAATTCCAAAGCATAGATACGAAATCCGATCGAAACGCACATTCAGAATAGCGTTCAGATTGATAAGCCTCCCCAAACTTAAGAAAAAATTCGTCTATAAATCCATAATGCACCAAATCTGAACCAACCTCATAATTCCCTAAAATAGATTGATGATGGTACAATCAAAAAGAATAAACCTACCTGAATTTCCCATCGCCACGCTCATCCCATACATGTAGGAAAGATAAGTAAAGTTGGATAGCATACTAATAAAATGAAAATATTAATTACAAACAAATCAAAATTAAAACCAACCTGAAAAATCGATAAAGGCTATTACCAACCGGAAATCATGAATTCTAATTCATAAATTATTCTGATCTTCGAGATTGGATTACCGTAAACAATTTTCACATACGAATGTGCTGTATAACAGCGGAAGCGCACGCATTTACCTTAATTTATATGGTTGGATTTCTATCTAGACAGTTATTGATTCTCAATTATTATTATCGTTGGAATATGAATCGAACAATAGAAGGGAAAATACCAAGGGAATCAAGTTCCCCAATCCAAGGTAGTTTATAAAATTTCATTTTAATTATTTTTTTTTATCTTTGATAAAGGGGGAATGGCCATTATAATTTTTCGTAAATTCGTTTATAAGTTAAAATTAATTACTTCAAATGCAATCGATAGTATTCCTATATCATAAAATTCAGGTACCTGATTCCACAAATTTTAAACTGAGGGTTAATTTTGCTCCCCATGAATCTTACAATAGATAATCAGGAGTATTTAGGAATGTTAGAATTAAAGATTATGTTATTTCATCAAGAATTGTCATCAATGTATGAACTATAAATCAAAAATTGTAGACACCGCGTAGATTAAAGGTTGCTAATTATCAGTGTAAAATTTTATTGTTACTTTAGTAAAGGTTTCGATCCGCAATTGCGATAATCTTCTAGATAACCAATAATAATTATTCCTGGTTCCATGAATTTCAATATGCACCTTATCTCATTAAATTATAAATAAGGAATTATTTTCATTACATAAATATTAAATGGATTTAGTGTTCAAAGTGTAAATTTTTAAAGCAATCAATGTCTCCCTTACCTAAATTTTAGACTGACAACTAAACTTTTGTGTCCTCGTGAACCCTGAGTTGCCAGTTATTTAAATTACCACAGACGACTTGGTTAGCCTTAGGAACATTCGTGCGGGACATCAATAAATCGATAATTGTCCTCGACCTTTTATTACACCATGAGAATAGTGTAAATTATTCATTCACAATACTTATTCGACGACAAACACTGTTTTGTCGGTAATACGCCGAATAACGATAAATATAAGTTGCTTTGAAAATATGTATGCCTATTCAGCTAACTATAATGATATTTCAGAAGAGCCAATGCCTCTCGAGTGGATTCCCGCCCATGTGGCAGAAGAATGGCGTCGGGCTTTGAAGCGAGCACGGCCGACAACAAGCCTCGAGGAGCCTCAACCCAAGAGACCACATCTGACCGCCTTGCAGATGCTGGGCATGGAGAACGACCCCCGTTGGGCGAACGAGCAGGTTGACCAGCAATATCCTGCGGAGGAGATCCGAGACCACGCCCGGAACCTTCTCGCCCATTGGGAAAAGATACAAGGGCAGGTCGACCTGAACGTAGTTAAGGCCAGGATGTACCTAGCCAATGTCGAAGAGGACATCTCCGTCGGGCGCATCGCCGACACTTATCCGACCCGACCGGTTCGCAATACCAGGTGACCAGTGGCTGTCATCCCAGGCTACTCCCCTGAGGAAGGAGTTAGAAGATTTTTCGAGGAACCCTGACTTCCTCGGACAAAGGAAGCACAGACAACAATTTGTGTCATTAGTTTTATTAAAATTTAAAATTTAAAAATGTTGTTCGTTTTATTTTTCTTTGTTTGTAAACTCATTCTCGTAACTTATGTTTATAGTAAACAGAATTTTGATTTATTTGAGTTAATAAAAAAATTAAAGGATTTCTATTGTAGCGATGACCTCTACCCAACTATTGCAAACCGAACTAGACCATGCTAGACGTACAAACGCGAACCTTCTCGACCAGATAGTTCAAGTAACTCGAGAAGCTCAGCAGATCAAGTCAACCTGGACAGACCCGAAGAAGACGAAGGCTCTCTACCTCACGCTCACTGCCGCTCAAAAGGATTGGGCGGAGGAGCGACAACTCAACCAGAGTCTCCGAACACAAATCAGGGGATTAGAAGTCGCCTTGGCAGCCAGTCGTGAAGGGGAAGCGGTAACTTATCCGCTTACCTTCGCCCCTTCTCAGTTGGCGTACCGGGATCCCCTCAATAATGTCGCGCAAACTGCAAATCCATCAACCGTCCCATCAAGTAATTGTCGGCCGGGACGCAAGGAGCGTGCCCGACGCAGAGCCGCACGTCTGCCAAGCCAATCGTACTAACTTACTGCTATCGTTTATATTTTTTTTCATTCCTTGTTTGAATAAATAAATTTGTATTCATTGTTAAACAAATCCCAAGTAACAGGTTACAAGATATGATTCATGCGGGATTGTCGTCACGAGTACTCACACCGTGTTATCGAACCATCGTTCAATTTCTACCGGTCAACATAAATCTGATTTTTGAACTTTCTTACATAAGGGACAGAGTAAAGCGAGCATAGGTCTTCCATCGACAGCTCGTTGAACCCGAGGGTTGTCCGAGCAATTACAGTATTAGTAATAGTGCTCACTTTTTGCGGACAATCCACCCACTCGAACACATTTCCAACGTTGCCTAGCAACGGGTGCCAAGTGGTAGTCGAAGTAACATTTGTATGGCGTTACTGGGGCAACAATAAGACGATTTAAACAAATAACGAAACCCTGTAACCCACCACAATAAAAATGATAATGGGGTGGGGACTGTGATTTTCTGCTTATTTTCCAAATTAATCCCTGTGATTTATCCGATACCTAATTTTATTATTAAGGAAAAACGATGATGGACGCCATGCAGAAGATCGGTAAAGAATTAAAAGACCTCCGCAAAGAAAATGCAAATCTACACCAGCAGTGCCTGCAATTAAGTCGCGAGCTGCAACGGATTAGAGCCACTTGTTCAGAGCCGACTAGAGTAAAACAGCTCTATCAAAAAATAGACGCGGCACAAAAGGGCTGGCGAGAGGAGAGAGTCCTGAACCAAGCCCAAAAGGTCCAGATTCGTGGTCTGGAAATAGCCGTAGCGGCAAGCCAGGAGGGGCAGGCTGTCACCTATCCCCTGGTGTTCGCCCCAGCCCAAGTAGCCTACAAGAATGCGATGAGTCCCGAGAACCAACCATTCAAACCAAAGTCCCGCGCAAGGCCAGGACGAGCAGAAAGGAAGCGGCAGAAACAACAAAAATCGCATTAGGACAGAGATTATCTTGATGATGTAATGCATGAATAAATAAAATATTCTTTTGTCATCTGTTTGTTCTCACAATGTAAATATATTAGCATACTCTCTGAGGGGCAAAGACAATGTGATGTAAAGTAAAGTGAGTAAGGGACCTAACGGAAACAAGTCGAGAACAGACCTTCCATCGGTAGCTCACTGAACCAGCTGTAGACCGGGTCTTAGCAGTTTTGGAAACAAAGCTCACCTTTGACAGTCACAGAACCATTGGTTACAGTACCAACGTTGCCTAGCAACGGGTAACCAGTGGCAGTCAGGTAGAATTATATGATTGGGGTCAAGGTCATACCGAGCACCTATAACCCCACATTTTATTATATCTTTCTCGCATTTTAAGGTGTTTACTTGATGTTTTATGGGTCTTATTTTAAATCTGTGTGTTATGTTTGCGTGCTATTTCCAATTCATTTAAACAAAACTCAGTGCTAGCCCAACACTTTTCAAAAATTTATCTATTGCAAAGGTTATATTTAAAAATGCATTTTAAAAAGATAAAAATTGAAATTTAATGAATTCATTGAATTTACTAATTTAATATTATAAAAATTGTTTGATTTATACTTTTAATATAAAGTGAATTATAATTGAAAATCAAGAAATAACATTGTTCAATTCAAAACTAATTGACTTAATTTATTCTTTTATAAAATTTATTTAACGATTTTATTTACAACTAGAAATTAAATAGCTTCAAATATTTATATATTTTAAAAATTTTAATTGAAAGGTTCAAGAATTAATAATGTTTAATTCAAAAACTAATAGAATTAATTTATTCTTTTATAAAATTTGTTTTAACGATTTTATTTACAACTAGTAATTAAATGGCTTCAAATATTTATATTTTTAAAAATTAATTAATTTATTAAAGTTTTCCTTTTCAATGTGTTGTAATTTATAATGCATTTATATACAAATCAAATTATTTTAGATGAGTAGCAGTGAAGAAGTTTCGTGGATATCGTGGTTTTGTGGTTTAAGAGGGAATGAGTTTTTTTGTGAAGTAGATGAAGATTATATTCAAGATAGATTTAATTTAACTGGCCTTAATGAACAAGTTCCTCATTACCGACAGGCTTTAGATATGATTCTTGATTTAGAGCCTGGTAATTAATAAGACTTAGAAATTTTTATTTGGTTTTCTAGATGAAGATTTAGATGATAATCCCAATCAATCAGATATTATTGAGCAAGCGGCAGAAATGCTTTATGGACTTATACACGCTAGATATATATTAACAACTCGAGGTATTGCTCAAATGATTGAAAAATGGCAACAATGTGAATTTGGCTATTGTCCTCGAGTGTATTGTGAAATACAACCGAGTTTACCAATTGGACTATCAGACGTTCCCGGTGAAGCAATGGTGAAATTATATTGTCCTAAATGTCAGGATGTATATACTCCAAAATCCACAAGACATCATCACACTGACGGCGCATATTTTGGTACAGGATTTCCACACATGTTATTTTTGATGCATCCTGAATATCGACCAAAACGCCCTACTAACCAATTTGTTCCTAAGTTTGTTAAAACATTAATTTTAATCAGTTAACTTAAATGCTTAGATTGTATGGTTTTAAAATCCACCCGCTTGCTTATCAAATCCAGTACCAGGCGGCGGCAAATTGTAAAATGCCTCCACGAAATGCTTATGGCAATGGCAAGCGATGATTTTTACAATTTATTGATTATTATGAAATTTGAAACGTTTTCTGTAATAATAAATTAGTAATTTGTGATTCTAGTTTAGATATTAAATGAATTTTATAAATCCGATTTCAAAATCTTTTTATTAAAAGACAGTCTACACAGAAGTATTTTTTGGCATCATTTGAAATTTATCTATGCGATTTGATTTGTTGATTTTCCACTTGTATTGCATTAATTAATTTTTACATTTATAAATCAATTTCGATCTCAAAAAAGCGAGTTATCTAGTTCTGTGCCTTACTGTAGCTATTTGATTAAACTGAATTTTTATGTTTAAACAATTACTTATCAAGCCTGTTTGTTTTTTTTTAATATTACTAGATTCAAATTACTCGTTCAGTATTTACTGATTCTATTTTTAAATTTGTATGCATTTTTATTAGATGTTAAATTTTATATAAGCGGTAAATTATTCAATTTAACAAGAATCAAAATATTTCAACTAAAAATGAATTTGTATATTTTTTGGGCTATATGAATTTTTTTATTCATAAGAGTCACGTTTTTAAAACGATATTTTTTTGAGATGGGTTAAAACTAAATTTTTTATTTGGCATGCTAATTTAAACTAAAAATTGGCGGTTAACAAAAGGTTTCTGACCTTGATCCCTTTACATACAAGCTTTTATTGCCCGCCAATGGTTATCCGTTGCTAAGCGACGTTGGAACTGCAACCATTGGTTATGAGACTGCCAAAGGTGAGCTCTGTCCACAGAACTGCTAAGGCCCTGTCTCATATCGGGTTCAGCGAGCTGCCGTTAAAAGGCTTCTGCTCGTCTTATTACTTTCATGGTCCCTTAATTTCTTACTTGTCCAGATAGTCGATTAGTTATTCCACACCTTAAAATGAACTACTTTAAAGCGAACAAATTTTTAATACTAAGCATTTATTATAATATTACACATGTTATTAGAATTGCACTATGTCATTGTTTAACGTTCGTTTGTCGTTTCCGCCTGCGCTCTCTTTCGGCTCTACCCGGCCTTGAATTTGGCCCATTGGGACGGGGCGAATACCAAGGGATACGTTACAGCACTCGCCTCCTGGCTTTCTGATAATGTGACCTCAAGCCCTCGGATCTGGGTCCGTTGAGCCTTATTTAGAAATTTCTCATCCTTCCACCCCGTTGGGCCATGATAAGGTGCTGATATATTTTCTTCATCCGCGATGGTTCGACCCAGGTGGCTTTAATTTGTTGGAGATCTTGACATAATTGCAGTCGTTGCCATTGAAGATCCGCATTCTAATAGCGCAGCTTTTTCCATTCCTTGCCGATTGATTAGATCGCTTCCATAGCTAAATTTAAATGAAATATATTAAATCGTTATATGATCAGTATTTCGCGTTACTAGTTGAATTGGTAATATTATATAAAATCTTGCCTTTCGTTTCTTACCAGAAATCTGCGGCCAAAATCATGTTTTACTTTATCATACGATTTTATAAAAAACATTAATTCCTTTGATATGTTGGGCTCAGAGTCACGATTTAAACAAAAAATGAGAATAAAAATTAAGACAAAAGCGAAAATAATGAAATAAGTCACTGAACATAAGCACGCACCACAAGAAGATACTAAAAATTAATGAAAACCATATTAATTAAAACAAATTAAAAATATATCAAAATTAAATAAAAACAAATAATTAAATAAAATCATAAAAAGCATACAGCAGCAGATAGAGACATACGAAAAAGAAAATAAGCTGCCAAAACCTTGCAAAATAAGGTTCAGAAAAAACACAGGCGACCAGAAAACAGAATATTTGGGCTAAAAAGTAATATTATAAGAAAATAAGAATAAAAATAAAATTCAACCATAAAATAATTATATATCAAAAAATAGAGAAAAATGTAGAAAAAAAAATCAAAATAATTTAAGATTAATAAAATAATTAAAAAGCCCTAAAAATGGCGAAAAATCGCTCATTGGTCGCACACAGGCACAAAAACAGTATATATACGGTGACAAATTTCATTATTTTCAATGCATGTTAACAGTATATTACAACTTTACAGTTATTGAAATCATTTGCAACAATTTTCGAAGTAAGGATTTTTTTGTTTTTAGCTGTCGAATTTTCTTTTTAAGTTAATGTAGTTTTACATTTTTATGAAAATAGTAATCGTTCGTAATGTCTTTGCTTAATACTTTTATAATTCTATGCATATATATCATCTTATTTATACGAGGCCCCTTTTAAATCAATATTTATATACGGTATATTAATAGCTCTCGATGAGGCAGATCTAGGGCCGGCTGGTGGACTAAGTTCCCCAGTTGTGCTCGTGGGTCACGCCTCATTGAAACCTCGGTAGTCCGCAGTAGGGTCTGGCAATTGCACAGGACCTCCACGCAGGGCATCGTTGAACGACTCGTAGCGGCTACTGAAAAGTGGCCGGGCGAGCAGAAATTAAAATCATGGGAAGGGCGACCTCAGATAGGGGATTAGTAAAGATATTTTTTTTTCTTGCCTCGAAAGATAACACAAGTAAAAATCGGGCAGAAGGGATAAGAATAGACTAGAAATGATTTTCAGGTTAATAATAAAGTAATTCAATAACAATGGAAGTGTCAGACCATTTATTCATAAAAACATAGGATATGCAACCTGTATAAATAATACGCACGAATCACCGTCAAGCGATCGCATCTTCATATACACGAAAATGCCACCGGTCAGAATGTCCGTGTTTTTCTTTCTATAAGGATAATTACCGTAGGACGACGCATGCAAAACGAGGATCATCTGCGCAACTGTAATCTACGTAATGTAAGGATCCACTCGAGGAGATAGGTCTATAATAATACCCCCAAATCACCACAACCTGGAGTTTTGATTTACAGAAATCGATAGGCCCGTGTAATTACGCTCATGGAGTCATCCGTAGGTAGAGTACGACTACCACTGAACGTGGAAGTAAAATCCATATGAATGTCTATCTTCTTTCGAAAATCACCGTGATGATACACAAATCCAGCAGAATAGACGGAGAGGTTCCACTCGCATATTAGGTCCAAGTGACGAAGCAAATGATCCAAATTTGGCTAATCAGCTGAGCAAATGAAATTATCGATCCAAACGCATAGAGATAACGAAATCGGATACCACGAATGTAGATGGTGTCATAATTTGAATCCACTCGAATAATGAAATAGTTGGCGGGTGTAATCGACAGCTTCCAATTCCACAAAACAACCTAATAGATTCTGGTCACGAGCATGATGACATAATCCCGTGACATACACCCATCCATTCCACACAAACAATCGTCATCAGCTTCGACAATTTTACTAGCACTAATTATTTTCGTTTTAACCTCGATATATATTAAGCGTAAATAATATTGATGAGCCATACTATAGTCACCAGGCTAGTTAGCAGACAAATAAATCTCCTAGTAGTATCAGAATTCGTCGCTAAAAAATTCTGATACTATAATTGCTGTTACTTAATGGTTCATGGAGTTTTCCACTGACGTCATCGCAATTAACTCATTACATCGTCACTAACAACATCCATGCGGCCACGGTTGACGCGATGATTATTCCTGCTATCGTTAGTTACACGACTACTAGAATTATCTTATTAATACTCCCACCATTGATTACTAACGCATTCATTACCGGTCATCGCAGTTAGGATTATTATTACCATCATCTAGTATAATTTCTAATTATTTTCGCCATTATTAATTGTTATTATTATTAACAGTAATATTAATTTTTATTTACGAATGAATTATTATCATTATCATCAACTATTAACCTTAGTATCATCACAAGTAGGACTACTCTAGTTAGGATCATTAATATTATTATTCGAATCATTATTGTTTTATTACTATGATGGTTAATATTAATATTGATAGTACCATTAAATGTATAATTGTTAATAATAGTATTATTATTATTATTATCAATGTTATCACCAATATTAGTACTGTAAATATCGCTTAAATTTTAACCAGTGTTATGGACATTATTATATTACTATCATTGCCTATAAAACTGGCACCCTAATTGTTAACCTTACCTTTGTTAGTATCAATATTTTCTGTCGCAGTAGGATAGTAATTACATAGGATAAAATTGGGATTAGCATTACCGGTACCTCTATCTCCATTTAGAACAACTCATAAGAGGGAGTATGAAAGGGACTAATATTCATCGTCACTGTTAACGGTCTAACGCCTAGAAATTCCCCCGTAAAGACCCTTAATCTCAATTCTGTTTTCCCTGATAAGTTTAGAGGTTTTCTGAAATTGAACGATATTCTGCTACCTTCTTTTAGTCATACCTCTTATCTAGATGACCAGCCCCACCGATCTACCGAGAATCCCACGCCTGTCCCCATCAATTATCGTCACCAGGCAGCGATTGGAACAGTTGGAACAAGATTATACAGCTCTCCAAGACAAGTACCGAAGATTAAAGGGAACTTGGCTCTCGCCAGATGCCGCCAAGAAACTATGCCAGAAGATAACCCGCCTGTCTCGGGCGAGGGATGAATTGATTACCGAATCTCGCAGTCAGCGAGTACTGATAAAGGAGAAGGGCACGACTCTCCGACAGATCTTCACAGATGCCGAACTTCGAGCTCGCATCCCTGGGAGTATCTGGGCCCGGAATCTGAATATCATTCCGGCGCAACATCTCCCCCTGGAGGTACCTCTCTCAGTTCAGTCAGTACCGGCTCCTTCTGTCGCTGAACATCCGCAAACTCCCGTGGTCGAACCATGCGTAGGAGCAGCTAGACGACGGCCTAATCGAAACCGTCGCCGTCGTGAACGTTGCCGTAAGGAGGCCAACCTCTTCGGCTCGACGGAACCAATCAGTACTCCATATTCAATCCATGATCTCCCACCCCGTATCAGGAGTTCGAACTCTCTGATCTTGAATCTGATGTGCTCTACGCACCGACAGTCACCTTTCACTCACCAGCCAGATCCATACACATTAACCTAGTGAATGATGAGAACGAAATACCTGAAGTAAACCGAACTCTAGGGCGATTGGGCCTGGATAAAACGAGGTACATCCGGGCACGGGTAGGGTGCCAGGATGTCTTCCTCAACCCGATGAACCAGGAACCTCCACCCGTGTGGAATTCAATATCAATGTCAACCCACCCCCATATCGACCAGCGAAACGTCGATGTTTTCCAACCGACATCGATGCAGAAGAGTGAAGCCAAATCTCTAAAAATCAGTCTCTACCTTCACGCAAGTTACTAGAACACTAACATCGAAGTGATGAATATCTCGTAGTTTTGTTTTAATTGAGAGACAGTGTATAGTCCATCTCTGTTGTGTCTAATTGTTTTCCTAACCGTCTTATAAGCATTTTTAGCTGTACTAATAAATCTTAGAAATTTTATTCTTTCTCTTTAATTTTTAAGTATAAATATTATCGAATAACGTGGGAGAGACAATAGTAGCAACCATAAAGGGGGTTACAAGGAAAGGTGTAGTATGGAATAGCCGGAGTGTGTACCAAAACTTCCACGATTCTCCGCTCAGAAGGGACATAAGACGAGGGTTCAGCGATGATATAACTTCAGAGTAAATTGCGTAAGACCTTCTATCGGCAGCAAGTAACTGGGGAAACGAAGGTCCTTCGAGGAGTAGCACTAGTAATAGCGCTCACCTGCTCGAATGGCGTTCTGCTGTTGCGTACAGTACCAACATGGTTTCGGCCATGGGTACGCGACAGTTTATCCAAATCGTGCGTTGTGTGGGGAAGAAACAACCCTAGGACATAGCGAGGATAGATACATTACCACGGCATGAATATACTTGTAAATAGGTTTCCCATACAACCAACAGCTACAACTTATTTCACCTTCCAATTTATTACCATAAAATAAATAAAATAATTAAATTAATAATCTCTACTATCCTTGTTATACTACATCAAAAAGATCATTTATTTAATAGTAAATTTTATAGTTTAAGGAAAAATTCAGTAATTTAATATGTGGTGGGTTTCTGGGTGTTGCGATTTTGAAGCTATATGGTTGCTACCCAGAGAACCCAATACAAATATCTTTCGCTTATCACTCGGCACCCGTTGCTAAGTGAGCGCTATTGCTAATGTTATAATTGGCCGAACGATCCATGGGTCCAACGAGCTGCCGATAGAAGGCCTGTGCTCGATTTCGATCTTTAGGTCCCATTATTCCCCTATCTCCTTCAAACGTTAATCTATACCGCTATATCATCTATCATTATGTCTATTCACAAAGTCCTTTTTATCGTTGTTCGTATTATCTACTTTTATCATGGCCTGTACACCCTTTGTTCTGTTAAATATCTTCACAATATCTCTCTTATCCTCATCCTTATTATAACTACTATATTTCCTATTATTGTTTCTAGTATTATCATCGTTACTACTATATGTGTTATCTTTATTAAATGTTACTGCTATTACATTTACTATTATTCTTATACTACCATTATCATTATATTTATTATTATTATTATTATTAATTTTATTATTAATATATAATTAAAAAATAATATATTATCTTTATAATATGTTATCTTAATTAATTGTTACATTTGTTGGGCCAGAACACGAACGGCCTTGAAAAATGTTTAAATGGATCGGTAACACACCTGCAAACATAACACGCAAATTTAAAATAAAACTATTAAAACATCAATTAAACCCTACCAAATATGAGAAAAAAGAGAATTAAATATAAAATAATAAACATAAAAATAAATTAAAATAATAACAAAACGCAACAAGATCAGCACGATACAAACACAAACATAACATGAAAACCCAACAAATTCGACCGAAATTTGATAAATTAATAAAAGTTCATGAAAATGAAATTTAAATCAAAGAATTGAATTAGAAATAATTCAATAAAAATTCTAAATGAAAAATTATCAAAATAAATGAAAAAATAAAAATAAAGATTAGAATACACTAGAAAATAACAAGGTCGAATTTTGTTTTACTACATCAAAATTAATACGCGAGGTTAGGGACAGAAAATAGGCATAAATACCGATACATTTTCACATAAAATTTAACCATAAAACCATTTTCAAATCAAAAATCATTTTTGAGTTTTGTTTACAAATCTATTGTGAATTAATTTTTAGGTGAGAAGTAGTTTTATTTGGAACTCTCTCCACGTCCCATCCTCGCAACCTCGGTAGAGCTCTGCTTGGATGTCGGCGTGGGGGGAGATGTATTTTTATGAAAATTTTAATGGAATGGATTGTTATGGTCAAGTAATTTTGTATTTTGCTTTTAATATATATTAATAAATATTTATGATGTTAAAATTTGTTTTCATGAAATTAATTAATTTATTTGTCGAAATTTTTCCGGCCCACAGAAAAACACATCGCAAGACAGTAAAATCAACATACAATTCAGATTCGTGTAAGTGCGTGGAATATCGCCAATGATCTGTGCCCGTGAAGACCCGGCGTGCGGAACGCAGGGGTTGGAACGTCAATATTATTCCGTATAGAAGAAAGGAGAAATAAGGAAGGGGTCTTTTGGCTACTTCCTCGTTTCTCGGTTTCTGTAAATTCGACCTAAATTATTCTACATACGGCTCAAAATCATCACACCGAGTAGTCCAGTGGGCACTCATTAACTATAATATAAACATAAAGTGCGTCTAAGGCCTATTAAAGGGAAAGGGTACGGGGAATAAATAAAACGAAATCGTTGATATGAATCGAAATAACTTAATAAATTCAACTTAACTATAAATTTTTAGTTTTTAATCATTATCGCATAAATTACCGTAACTGCTAATAAAATAAAGAATTTAATTCCAAATCCGAGATCAAACGCGTTATTTTTTGGGATCCTAGCAGGGTAATCAATGCTTCTTTTTACCATAAATATAAAATTGTTATGAATTCAAAGAGAAAAAACCATAAATTAATATTACTATTACATAATTGCGGTATTAAAACCAATTTACCCTGAATCTACGGTAAGGTAGAGAATTCGAATTACTACAGATCAGAGTACATCCATAAGCATAGCAAATGCATTTTCTCAGAATACTCTCATAAAACGATCTCGTTAATGATTGAAATTGACAAAGAAATTAAACGGTAATAACATAATAAAATGCCAATGAATTAAATCCAATAGAATCAAGAAATAAAAACCCATCGAGTAGACAATTTTATTTTTCACGACAATCCCTCCAAAAGTTCTATAAGAAACCTGTATTGACAGAACCCGTAAAACATCCCTAAAATCTCTGTAAAATTATGCGAATGAATTAAATCACTAACCCACTAGAAAACTAAACGAAATTAACTAAGCATGATAATAAAATTCCAAAACCAGATAAGAAAGAAATCCGTTAGAAAACGTCTATCCTTCCCAAGTTGAGTTCGAATTGGTAGACCTTCCAACTCACTTGATCATAAGAGACTCTAACAATCGCTTAAAGTTCCATGATGAGCCAAATCAAGACTGAATCAATATCAGAATTCCCCTAGAATAGGTTAATAATAACATGATTAAATGAAATAAACGTACCTGAATTGCTCATCTCCAACAAATCCCGTCATAAGTATAGGTGATGATATGAAAAACGGGAGAATACACTAAAGAAAAAATGACGACGTTAAATACAAATAAATAAGAATTAAAATTAACCTGACATATCAATCGAATGAGGGCTACGATCAACCGGAAACCATGAATAAACTGAAAACTATCGTGATCAGCGAGATTGGATTTCCGTTGGTCAACGTGAACGCTTCACCTAAACAATAAATTTCGATTAAAGTTCATAATCATAAATAAAATTCTCTCACGCGAATGTTCTGGATTAACCGTAGTGCAGCGGATGCACACACAGCCACACTAGTTTATATGGTTAGGTATGAATACCCACCAGTCAGTCTATTAATTTCAATTTTGGAAATATGAATCAAGCAACCATGACGACAGAAGGAAAAACACCAAGGGAATCGAGTTCCCCAACCCAAGGTAACTTATATTAAAATTTCATTTCATAAATTTTAGCTATTCTTAATTCATAAATTTTTAAAATGGATAGTCATTATTGTTTCGTAAATTATCATTATTTCATACATTTTAAAATTGATTCCATTAAATTTCAAATCAATAGTTATCACTATTTCATAAATTTTAGGAACTGATAGTTACACGATTTCGTAAATTTCGAATTAATGGTCATTCTTATTTTCCAGGAGTCTTAAAATTGACAGTCAGTATTATTCGTGAATTTTAGAATCGAGGATTATAGTAATTCATTGATTGTTATTATTATTACCGCATAAATTAAAATGGGTGCTTATAGGATTGCAGGAATTATAAAATTGAAAATCGTTTGATTTCCTAGATTGTATCATTGTTATTGCTTCGTGGATTATGAGATGGGTAGCTGCCACTATTTCATAAATTGTAAATTGATAGTTAGTGATATTTCATAAATTAAAGGTCGACAATTGTCTCATTACATAATTTCCGAATCGATAGTCATTATTATTTTCGTGAAGGTTAGGGTTTGTAATTACGATGGTTTTATAGATAATAAGCTGATAATTATTCCTATTTTCATGAACCTTAATTCAATATGTATTTTATCCCATAAATCATAAATAGATGATTATTTTCATTCTATAAAGGTTAAATTGATTTGATGTTCATGGTATAAATTTTAAAGCGACCAGTATCTCCCTTACCTAAACTTAAGACTGACAACTAATTTTGGTTTTCTCATGAATTCTACATTACCAACTGTTAAACTACCACCGATGATTTGGATAGACCTATAGACATTCATGCGGGACAGAAACAAATAGATATCCGACTTCAAAATTTTCGCCACACATCGAAAGTATAGTTGAAAAATTTTCTTCCACAACAATTATTTGTCGACAAACGCTTATAACTCCTATAATAATTGAATCGATACGGACGACGCCTTGACGCCAATACGCGAACAGAGAAATAAAAGATTATTCCGCAGATAATATAAGATTCCTTGCAACTATGTTATACCGGCTCACATAATCATAATGGTATTTTAGAAAAGTCAAAGCCTCTCGAGTGGATTCCCGCCCATGTTGCAGAAGAATGGCGTCGGGCTTGGAAGCGAGCACGGCCGACAACAAGCCTCGAGGAGCCTCAACCCAAGAGACCGCATCAGACCGCCCTGCAGATGCTTGGAATGGAAAATGACCCCCGTTGGGCGAACGAGCGAGGTACCAATCAGTACCCGGCTGAGGAGATCCGAGATCAGGCGCGAAACCTCCTCGCCCGTTGGGAAGCAATTCAATGGCAGGTCGACCTGCAGGTAGTTAAGGCCAGGCAGTACCTAGCCAATGTCGAAGACGACATCTCTATCGGACGAATTGCCGATATTTATCCGACCAGGCCGGCCCGTAACACCAGGCGACCAGTGGCCGTCATCCCAGGCTGCTCTCCGGAAGAAGGAGTTAGGAGATTTTTTGAAGAACCCTGACTCCCCGGATTAATGGAAGCACGGACAGCGATTTGTATTATTAATGCAATTAAAAATAGATAAATGTTGTTCGTTTTATTTGATGATTCAGTAAACTAATTTTCGCAATCTATGTTTTATGTTAATCACAATTTTGATTCATTTGAGTTAATAGTGGAATTAAAAGATTTATATTGCAGCGATGACATCTACACAGCTATTACAAGCAGAGCTTGCCCATGCTAGACGAGCAAACGCGAACCTTCTCGACCAGATAGTTCAATTAACACGAGAAGCCCAACAAATCAAGTCTACCTGGTCGGACCCGAAAAGGACTAAGGCCCTTTACCTCAGACTCACTGATGCTCAAAAGGGCTGGGCAGAAGAATGTCAACTCAATCAGAGTCTTCGGACACAAATCAGGGGATTAGAAGTCGCCCTGGCTGCTAGTCGGGAGGGGGAGGCGGTAACTTATCCGCTCATTTTCGCCCCATCTCAGTTGGCATACCGGGATCCAATCAACAACTCCACACTGGCAGCAAACCCCTCAACAGTCCCGTCAAGTAATCACCGACCAGGACGCAAGGAACGTGCCCGACGCAGAGCAGCACGTCTGCTAAGCCAATCGAACTAACTTACCAACATTATATGTATTTTGATCGTTTTTCCCGTTTGAATAAATAAAATCGTAATTATTATTAAATGAATCTAAAGTAACAGGTTACAAGATATGATTTATAGGGAATTCTCATCGTGAATACTCTCACCGTATCACCGAAACATCGTTCTATTTCTATCAATCAACGTGGAGTCTGATCTTGAACTTTTTCACACAGGGACAGAGTAAAGCGAGCACAGGTCTTCCATCGACAGCTCGCTGAACCCGAGGGTTGTCCGAGCAATTACAGTATTAGTAATAATGCTCACTTTTTGCGGACAATCCACCCACTCGAACACATTTCCAACGTTGCCTAGCAACGGGTGCCGAGTGGTAGCTAGAAATATTTGTATGGCGTTACCGGGGTAACAATAAGACGATTTAAAACAAATAGCGGAACCCAGTAACCCACCACATTTATTATTATTCTTATACTACCATTACCATTATAACTATTATATTCCCTATTATTGTTACTAGTATTATCATCGTTACTACTATATGTGTTATCTTTATTATTATTATTATTATTATTATTATTATTATAATTATTATTATTACTATTGTTGCGCCAGAACACAAATAGCCTTGAAAATTGTTTAAATGCATCAGTAATACAGCAGGAAAACCCAGCACCAAGATAACTTAAAATACAATATACAACACCAAATAAACATTTTAAAATCTGAGAGAATATAAATAAATATAAAATCAAAAACATAAAAGTAAAATAAAATAAATACAAAATGCATCAAGAAATGCACGAAATTTACATAAAAATAACATAATAAAAAGAAAATTTGACCGAAAAACGACAAGTTATATAAAAGTAAAAATTAATGAATTAAATGAATAAAAATCAAATATTTTTGGCTAAATAAATTTAATTAAAAATGTTAAAAATAAATTACCAATTTAAATTAAGAAAATAATAAAAAATTTAATTAACACAAATAATTTCAAGGTCAAATTTGTTTTATCGCAATAAAAATAACAAGCAAGGTTAATGTCAAATTATAGGTATATATACTGATATGTTTTGACAGATTTTAATCTTATTTTTCAGTCTTATTTTTTGCTGTACATTGCCGTATGAAGCGATATGAATGAATGATTAATGAAATGTTTGACCAATTATGAAGCTATATGCATGAATGTTTATGAATCTATTGACCAATTATAAAGATATATGAGTGAACGCTTCATGAATTTATTGATTAATCCGATTAAATGTATAGTGATGAAGCGATGAACAGTGTTTATGCAGACAAACTCCCGATTACTATGTGAGATGTGTCATGCCAAATAAAACATTTATGAATCGAAACTTTTACCCAATTGATCTGGTAACATTTATTTATTTCTTTTTCTGGCCACAGCTAAAACAAACTGCAAGCAATTAAAATCTACACACCTCAATCGAGCTGTGTAAGTGCGGTTCATCAACTAATAGCTCGTGCTCGTGAAGGTTCCGGCGTGAGCAACGCAGGAACCCGAACGTCAATATATTCCGCTTATAGGGAAAATTGGAAGATAAGAGGGTAGTCTTTTGGCTGCTCCTTAATCACCCGTTTCCTGTAAAATCGACATAAAAGTTTTACCAACAATCGGCTCAAAATCAATAACACCGAGTAGTCCAGTGGGCAATCATTAAACGTAATATGAACATAAGTAGATCATAAGGAGGAAAGAAAGGGAAAGGGTAGTGGTGGAAATAGCGAAATCGTTGCAACAGTTAAAATGAATAGCCATCGGAAAAAGATTTATCCGAACGACTAAAATCATGAAAAATAATGTTTTAAATAATATATAATAATCAAATAAATTATGTTGAATTGAGACGGAAAACATGGGTAGAACGCTACGAAAATTTTCTGAAATAGTTAAAACATTTATCATAAAACTGTAAAGTCTGGGCGTAACGCTGCTCGAATTTTCCGAATCAATTAAAATACTTATAAAAATAGCAAAGTAAAAGTAGAATACGGCTCAATAATTGATAGAATATCCGGAAAAGACCGTAAAATAAGGGCAGAACGCTGCTCAAATTTTCCGAATTAATTAAAATACTTATCGAAAATAGTAAAGTGAAAGCGTAATGTTGTTCAAATGTTAGTATAATGTTGGGCTAGTACATGGTTATGTTTAAATGGATTGGAAACAGCACGCAAACACAACATACAAAATTTAAAATCTGACCCATAAACATCAAATAACCACCTCAAAATGCGAGAAAACACATAATTAAAAATATAAAATGGAAAAACATAAAAGTAAATTAAAATATCAACAAATGCACCAAGATCTACACGAATTGACATAAAAATAGCATAATAACAAAAGATTTGACCAAAAATTGACAATTTACGGAAAAAGAAAAAAGTTAATGAATAAATTGAATAAAAATAAAATAATTTAGTCAGAAATGATTAAAATGAAAAGTTAATGAATAAATAGTCAAATAAATCGAGAAAATAATAAAAATTAGAAATAAATTAGACAAGTAATATCAAGGTCAAATTTTGTTTTATCGCGTGAAAATTAACACGCAAGGTTAGGGTCACAGAACAGGTATATATACCAATCCATTTTCACAGAATTTTAACACTTTAGAACACTTAAACACTGAACCATATTTTTCACTTAGTGAGCAAGCCACTTTCTTAGGAGCAACTCTCGGCAATAATTTTCCACAATACGAAATCAAGCAACTTACATGTAAGCCCTACTTGATCGTATGTGTGGGAATCTTTTGTCGTGTAACTGAATGTATGATCCAAACTAATGAATGAACAATGATGTAGCTATTTGAAAATATATGTATTTAAAGAGAGATTCTTCTATGTCGAAATTTTTTGGCCCACAGCCACACAATATGCAAGTCAATAAACTCATACATAACTAGTCACACTGTGTAAGTGCGGTTTCTCCACCTATAGTGTGTGCCCGTGAGAGTTCCGTCGTGCGTAACGACGGCCTCGAACGTAAATATTCTATTCGTTATAGGGGCAGTGGGAAGATCGGGAACTAGTCTTTTGGCTGGCTCTCTTTCACCCATCTCCCGAAAAATCGACCTAAATTCAAAGATACAAATCGGCTAAAATGATTACACCGAGTAGTCCAGTGGACACTCGTAAAATCTAATATAAACACAAGATCCTTAGGACTAAATTGAGGCTCGGGAAGTGGGGACTTGATATCGATGTGACGGAAAGTAATTAAGTGTCATAAAATGATAGAAAGTAATTAACTATTAATAATGACGAAAATAATTAAATATCATAAAATGATGAAAAGTAATTAACCCTTAGAAAATGACGAAAAATAATTTACAATCGAAACTGATGAGAAATAATTAAATATCGTGAAATGATGAAAAATAATTAAATAGCGTAAAATGATGAAAAGAAACTACATATCTTAAAATTGACGAGAAATAATTAAATGTAAGGAAATGACGAAAATAATGGAATACTAGAGACGATGGGAAATAAGATCCTGACTGTTGAAAACGACTTAATGATTCAAACTTACGAAAGTACTTGAATGTGATGACGGAGACGGAACTAGGTAAAATACAAATTAAACATAATTAAAGGAGGATAGGGTGACCGGAAGGGTCCAAATAGAAATGATTTGACTGACTCTAACTAAACCCAATTACAAATAAAAAGCGTAATTAATATAAACTTAGCTAAAAGGATCAGAATGATATTTAACTAAAAATAATAAAAAGGATTACCAACAAATGCGAATAAATTAGATGCAAATACTCAACACAATGAAAGTGCTGTTAAAATAGATAGAGTTAATATTATTATTATTTGAATAAACCCCAAAATGATGATAGTGTAGACTACCAGAAAACTCAATTGAAATAATACGCCTTTTAAAACAAACAGGATAACCATGATTACCACACCAGTAATGAAATATAGATCCCTACTTTATGGAATAAAATTGAACCATAAATCATACCACGAGAATCAAACAACAAAAATATTCGATTTAATTAAAATTCAAATTTCTAATATCATGGCATCATCCAAAGATTCATCACTAAAGGGCAGACATCGAGTGGAATCGTACGGTAGCCTTCTTCATGGCGAGGACGTAGAGTCGAATACTCAGGACAGGCATATCATTGGGAATTATTAGAGTCCGAGAGAGATCTTGATAAATTTCGTTCTTAGTAAAACTAACATCACGATCACTGATATAGAAATCGTAGCATCTGTAGAAACCCATCGACTGATTGTACCTCTGCTGATACTCCGATACAGGTGATTGGATTGGGAAGGGAGCAAGACATCGGCGGAGAGGTGAACTAGATTTCACAAGCCCAGGGAATAATTCACTCCTAGTTGGCATCGAATGGAGAAGGAGTTCGGAGATAAATCAATTTAGAATCGAAACCTAAATTCATTTCCTTGGTTAATAATACAAGTGACAATATTACGATCCATTAAGTCAACGGAAAACAATCAAGTGATCTCAGCAACAGTATAAATATTCCGATTATAGACTGGTCATAGTCCTGATCATTGATACGACATAGTGGCAGGTGGTAACAATTGAATCAACAACTGGTATGAATACTAATCAATATTCCCGACCAATAAATAAATACGAGATTATAATTGTGTTAAAATCCATATAAACTTCGAGAATATAAACTTCAATAGAAATAAATTAAATTGATCTGTAATCACCAGTTGATCGCAAATAAAGAGGGGGTTTTAATCAACCACGTCACCATAAGACTACAATCACGACTATAAAAGTAACATTAAAATTACAAAACTCATAACCAATCATCATGTCGAACTCCCGTTTAACTAACACTGACCGTGGACGTGACTCTAAAAAACGACCAAGAGACTCTACCCAGGATCGAACATCGAACAATGATGCCATTAGGCAGAACGGAGAGATACAACGAGGTACAGTATTCTTATGATTCCCATTTTTATCATTCCATTAAATTCATATTTACCACAAGGCCGCGTAGATAAAATAGATTACTTCATGACTACCCTGTAATTTTCTTATAAATGAATTCTTAAGATACGAATTACAATTAATCATGTTGCTTATTCAGACCGCAGAGATATGCACGGAGGATGGAGCGATGACTCCCGGTTGACATTGCAGATTCCCACCAATTCAGCCGCAAGATACAGACAGGTATTGTGGGACCAGGGATATGTCATTACCACTTATAAAGAAGCCAGCTGGCCCGACGACCAGGCGATCGCGGAGACGAGATAAAGCTACCTAGCATCGCCATCAAGCGGGAACCGGGCTGAGTATACTGCAATGAAAATAGAAGAGATTTGAGAAGAAGTATCACAAAAAGGCAATTCTGGCCAGGCAGCGATTGGCCCAAATAAATCGGGACATCGCGAGTGGGATCATTCCCAGTACCGATGGATACCCTCCAAACTATGGGGTCTCGTTTGAATTGGTTGATCCGAGATTGTTACAAATGACCGCCTTAACGAAGCTGATCTTGCCGGATAAATTGGTCCAGCCAGCTCTTCGTAATAGATTTGGATCGATACAACAGGACGAACATGCTTATTCCAGCCGACAACCACAATGGGCTTTCTTCAGTCGTGTTCGCCGTAATGCCAATTCCGAGGACCGAAGATGATCGTAAACGGATAAACTTGTATTGTTTTAAATAAATATTATTGATCATTTTTGACTGTTTACTTGTATTTGTTAATGAACGGAAATAAATATTAATGCGGTAAAACATAGAACAGGCCTAATTACTCTATTTAAGAACGCGTCGTTCACAATATAGGACTTAACCACCACGAGGAAGGAAATTTCTATTATCAAGTAATGAACAACGAATTTAATTAAACAAAATGACGGCCACGAGACTCATAGGTCACTAATTTGATGAAATTAACGTTTTACACTAAAATACTCGAGATAGGGGCAACTAAGTCCATTTATGTGTCTAAATCAACAACGGCAAATTTGATTACTTAGCTAATTTCTCTTAATTTAGAAATGGAAGCGACGAGGATCCTCAACCGAGACCTGAAGGAGCTCCGACGCGAAAATATGTGCCTGCACCGACAACTCTTCCAGCAGAGCTGCGAGCTCCAAGAAATAAAAGCCACTTGGACGAATCCAGAAAAAATGAAAAGCTTATATCATAGACTCACTGCGGCACAACAAGGTTGGAAAGATGAGAAATCATTAAACCAAGCCCAACGGACGCAAACCAAAGGCTTGGAAGTCGCTCTGTCAGCGTGTCAGATGGGTAGTGCAGTGACATACCACTTAGTCTTTTCACCGGCACAGCTGGCCTACCGCGACCAGAATCACCCAACACATCCTCACAAGCGAGCTCATTCACATGCCAGACCGGGCCGGACGGAGCGCCTACGAAGACGTGCCCAAGGCGAAAATAAGTGATGGATTAACTTGAATTTCAACGTTAATGAAAATAAAATTGTTTTCTTGATGATAATATTTTCTTACTAATGAAGTATCCGAGTAAAATAGTAAAGCAGTAATTAAGGGACCTGAAAGATATGACGGACAGAGGCCTTCTAACGGCAGTCCGCTTAACCCGACATAGGGCTAAACCTTAGCAGTTCTGATATCGGAACTCACCTTTGGAGGTCCTGTGACCAATGGTTGCAGTTCCAACGTTGCCTAGCAACGGGTAACCATTGGCGGGCGTTGAAATATTCTGTATGTTGCGGGGTCAAGGTCACGAAGCCCACTAACCCCACAATAATATCCTTATAAAACTGTAAAATAAGGGCGGTACGCTGCTAGAATTTTCCGACTCAAGGAAAATACTTTGTCGAAAACTGTAAAATAAGGATGGATTATGGTTAAATTTTTATACAAGCAAAGTATATTTTTTTAAGCCGAGGAATAAGGACGAATCCCTACAAAAAATTTGATAATAATAATGATAATAGTAAGGATAATGATAATTATAAAATAACAATAATTATAATATAAATGGTAATAATAATAGTAATAATAATAATAATAATAATAATAATAATAATAATAATAATAATAATAATAATAATAATAATAATAATAATAAATATAATGGTAATGGTAGAAATAACAATAATAATAATAGTAATAGCAGTGATAATGGATTAGAATAATACATTGTAACCATTATAATGCTAGTATCAATAATAGGGAACATAGTAGTAATAATATGGATAAGGATAAGAGAGATACTGTGTGGATAATTAATATAACAGAGGGTTTACAGGCCATAGAAAAATCATCAACATAGACAACGATGAGAAGGACTAGGCAAATGGACATAAAAATAAATGATATGAGAGTAAATTTTAACATTTGAAGGAGATAGGAAAATAAGGGGACCAAAAAATAGAAATCGAGCACAGGCTTTCTATCGGCAGCTCGTTGGACCCATGGATCATTCGGTCAAATGTAGCATTAGCAATAGCGCTCACTTTTTGCGGACGATCTACCTATTCGAACACAGTTCCAACGTTGCTTAGCAACGGGTGCCGAGTGGCAAGCAAAGGAAATATTATATTTGAAAGGGATAATATATTTCAAAACAAAATTACACCAAGAGCCAAAATGCATAGATTCTTTCCAGAAAAAAACAAACGCCAATAGAGAAAACATTTTGGTCAATATGGAAGAGTTTGCGGTAAACCTAGAAATTAAAAAACAACTATCCGGAATAATAATAGTTAGATTTGATATAGTTAAGAAACTAACGAATGTGACAATAGACTTAGATGATATAATGGGAGTAAGAGAATTGTCTAACCCAGAATATTGGTGGGTTAGTGGTTCATGACCTTGTAACCCATGAATACAATACTTCTTGCCCTCCAACTAGTTACCCGTTGCTAGGCAGCGTTAGTGATGTAACCAATGGTTATGAGACCACCGAAGATGAGGTTTATTTTTTAAAACTGCTAAGGCCCGGCCTCATATCGAGTTCAGCGAGCAGCCGTTGGAAGGCCTGCATTCGTCTTCCGATCACCGGTCCTATCGCCTTATTTTATTCGATTACATTATTATTCGTTATGTTTGTCTTCGATGGTTCTGATTATCAATGATTTTTACGATAAAAATTAACTGAAACAAAAAACGAGAATATACATAATACTTTATTTCATTTGCTACAACAAATTTCAACATTTATTATCTACACTTTGGTCAATTTTTCGCGTGATTTCTGTTGTTAATAAGTTCGCTGCATTCGTTTTGATTGTCCGGACCTTGAGTATGGTCGACTAGCTTTAGTTACTCCCGCCGATTCTCCGCGCCACCGGTAATTCTTGTGCCGGAGCGAATACTAATGGGTAGGTAACGTCGTTACCCTCCTGACTTAGAGATAGAGCGGTTTGGTTAGTTTGTTCCCTTAGCCCCCATGTAGTTTAGTAGCTTGGAGAATGGATTCAAAATTTGAGTCTTTTCTCCAAGTAACAACAATAATTAAAATTAATGCCAGAAAAATAAAAATTAAATTTATTTTTTAAAATGAATAAAAAACAAAAACAGAGTTCTCTTGGATAGAGTTTTTTTTAATTGAAAGATGTAAAAAATCAAACTCTTTGATAATTGTAATTTTTGTTGTTTTAAATAAGCTCAGAAAACAAATATGTTTAAAAATTTAAATTTACATTGCTTTTTAGCTTTATTTTTGTTTATAATTTCTCAATCATATAGCATCAACTCATCTTCAACAACTACGATAGTTTTGCATCCTCATGAGATTTGTAGCAATCGATAATAAATTAACTGAAATTGAAACTAACTATCTCGTTCTTCAAGGAAATTCTCAGGAAGGTTTTGGATTTTCTTGGAACATCAAAAACGCTGGCGTATTACTTAATTCCGCAGTGAATGGAACAATTCGATTGTGGGATAGTAACTATATCCCAGAAAATACAATGGAATTCACCACTTTAGTTACTCCTGCCGATTCTCCGCGCCACCGGTATGCTACTTGTGCCGGAGCGAATATTAATGGGTATTTAACGGCGTTACCCTCCTGACTTACGGATAGAGCGGTTTCTATGCTCCAAATCTGGGTACGCTGAGCTAATAACAACTGTTTCTCTTCTTGCCAGCCTCACTGGGCAACGTTCAGTTTTTGGTAGAGCTTTTTTACGCGGGACGGTTCGATCTATATCGCTATGAGAGCTTGGATTTCGTGGCAATTATTATAATAGTGGTAACAATAACTTTAATGATAATAATATAATAATAATAATCATAAAAATAATAAGAGTGGGTTGGAGGTTTATGACCTTGGCAACCATACATTCAGCCGCACCCAATGGTTACCAGTTGCTTATCAACGTTGGTAATGTAACCAATGGTTATGAGGCCGCCAAAGTTGAGTCTTACTTCTAGGACTGCTAAAGCTCGGTTTCATGCTGGGTTCAAAGAGCTGCCATTAGAAGGCCTGTGCTCGTCTTTAAATTCTAGGTCCCTAAACTACTGGTGGGTTACTGGATGTTGATGTTTGTTTTAAGCTTACTGTAGTTACCCAGGTAACGTCATATAAACATTTCTTTGCTGCCACTCGGCACCCGTTGCTAAGCAACGTTGGAACTGTGTTCGAGATCGTCCGCAAAAAGTGAGCGTTATCACTAATGCTGTAATTGCCCGAACGATCTCTGGGTTCAACGAGCTGTCGTTAGGAGACTTGCGCTCGCTTTAGATTATTGGGTCCCTTTTACGTCGTAGATTTTATCAATCGTATTCCCTGAATTCTTTAGTCAACGATTAAAAAATATTAATGAATATATATTAAAAACAAAACTAGTGGATACATATTTCATACACGAAGTAATGCAATTTTCAGTTAATCGGCTGGGTTGTATTTAGCATTCGAGCGGCTCGGCGTTTGGCCCACTCCTTGCGTCCGGGTCGGTAATTGCTTGGTTTTGGAGTGGTTTGCAGAGTTGCTACCGTCTCTCGGTAAGCCAGTTGAGCAGTGGCAAAAACGAGGAGATACGTTACTGATGCCCCTTCTTGACATGCCGATAATGCGACTTCCAGTCCCCTTATCTGTGTTCTGAGGCTCTGATTTAGCTGCTTCTCGTCTACCCATCCCTTTTTGGCGGCTGTAAGCCTTTGGTACATTAACTTGGCCTTCTTTGGGTTCACCCATGTGGCCTTTGTCTGTTGAATCTCGCGGGACAGCTGGACAATTTGGTCGTAAAAGTTTTTATTAGTCTTTCGCGCGTGCGCTAGTTCCGTCTGTAATACTTGCAGGGGTTCCATTTCTGTAATTAACGAAATTAATTTTTTGTTACTAATCCAGAATTATTAACCTAAATTTAGTTAAACATAAATTTACAAATGTTACACTAAGAAAAGGAAGAAATTGAAAATCTTAAACAACCAATTATTTATTAAATTAAATTTCAAGTCTGTTAATGTGGCGGATAAGATTAAGGAATCCACAGTCCACCGAGCAACGGGATCAGAGGTCGTTGAAGCATCTCTCCACCCCTTCGTCGGCAGAGTAGCCTGGATACACGAAGACGGGCCGGTGTCTGCGATACTGCCAGCTGCTATATCTTCTTCTACGTTCCTAAGATATAGCCTGGCTCTGGCTACTTGGATGTTGAGTTGGCTCTGGTGATCCTCGAGTTGAGAGAGGAGGAACCAGACCTGAGTGTAAACTTCCTGGGCCGGGTTCCGGCTACATCTTCCTTTTGCCGATGGGTACGGCAGCTTATCTCCTTTCACCTCCTGTTTAAGGCCTTTCGCCGTATCTTTCTCGCCAGGCTCGTTGCCAGGCTTGTCACCACTCGTCGGCAACGTGCGTGGGGACACGAATGATAGCTCCTGATCTTTCTGAATAGAAACGTAATCAATAGGCTTGTCATCTTCCCTGGAGAAAATAATTTTTGAAGAAAACAAAAATTCTCATTATAGTTCTTAAAATACTATTGAAAATCAAAAAACAAGTTTACATACTTCACCAAGCTTGGTTTTACCAGCCTCTCCAAAGAGTAGGCACAATCCTTTCGGATAAGCTGAAACATAAGTGTTTCTGCTGTTTTTGAGCTTCTACTATTTGTTGGTTGTACGGTGTTCTCCGTGGGGATCATCAGTCGTCGCCACCACAACACTTCGTTCGAATTGACAGCACTCCCGCCAATCCCCTCCTCTAGCTCATGCCAGTTCAGAGCCAATTTTGAGCATCATTTAACGATGCTTCACAGACATACCTCTGATTGGTTATGTCTGCTGATGTGATGATATTGGCTAGATATCAACCCATTGTCCTCTGATAATAGGCAGTGGCATCTAAGTGCCAGTGCTCTATTGGGAACTATGCGGTCTCATACCCATTATTGTGCTATTTATGAGTATGAGGGTGCAGGCTAGCGAGCATCCAATGCTTCTACCCTCACTTTTATCTAATAATAACATTCGTATCACAAGGTTATTAATGACATCAAGTGTCATTAATAGCCTAACCCTATCTTGTGTTACTGTTATTATTTTATTAATGTACTTGGAAGTATGCCATACCCCAAGTAACATTTTTATTTTTCTTTCATCTGTAGGGATGCACTAATAAGCATACTATGCCACTAGGTACATGTAAGTACATTTTAATATTTTATTTTACCTTTAGCGTAATATCATCCCTTTTATATTATTATTATTATTATTATTATTATTATTATTATTATTATTATTATTATTATTATTATTATTATTATTATTATTATTATTATTATTATTATTATTATTATTATTATTATTATCATTATTATTATTATTATTATCATTATTTTTATTATTAAAAAGGAATGATAATTCACTAAGTAGGTTTTTCGTGCTTCTAAGCACTCAGTGCTTGAGACATCAATTTTTGTGTACTTATATTATTTATCCAATTGGTTACATGATCCATGTATATTCTGTAACTGGATATGACTGCGGTTGTCATGCAGATTTTAGCTAATTTTTTGACCTCTGTCTTATTTAATCCTATTTTAGCTAGGGTACTATTATTTCCGCTGTCCCATGACCCCAGTGTACCTACTACTAGTGCGCTTACCGTTGTATGGCAGTTATTTGCTTTACCTATTTCTAGCGACAAGTCCTTATATTTTTTATAATTTTCCTCTTTAGCGCTTTCAAAGTTAATAAGGTGGTCGTAGGGTACCTTAATGTCTAGGATGTGGATTAGTTTATTTCTCTTTGATTTTATAATTAGGTCTGGTCTTAGTCGCGTTACGATGCCCGGTGGTGGTTTTTCAACATCTACGTGGAACCCCTTAGAAATTAAGTATTCACTAGCTTTTTCCATCACGTTATTGTGTTTATTTCTCCTAGCATTGCATGTTTGGGTACAATGGTTAAAAATATGTGCTTGTGTTTCAGGTTCCTTATTACAAAGTCTGCATAGTGTATTTGCGCTTTCCTTAACTCTATGAGTATTATAGTTAAGACTTAGCATATTATTACGGGCTTTGATCAAAAAGTAGAACTGCTGGTCATTAAGCAAATTATGTTTAATAAGGTATGCTGATTGTCTATTATTTACTATAGTCTTAGCTATGTGTCCTTGACAAGTCATTAGATACCACTGTTCAGCATACCGTTCACTAGTAAGGTCATGGAGTATATTAGAAGTCTCCTTAAGCGAATCTATATCTATAGTGGTCGCAAAGTTATTCCCCTTAATTTCTAGCTCAAAGCGCTCTTCTACTAAAGTAATTTTAATAATAATATTAAATTTTTCATTTAGCCTACGTATGGAGTTGCAGAATTTTGAAAAAATTGTTTTATGTACATATTTTTCACCCTTAATCTCCGCATTTAACCATTTAAGTGATAGGTCGATGTCTGACGTTTGGTTAGGGAATCTACCTTGGGTAATATTTATTAGTTCTTTAATTATGAATTCTCTCATTTTTTTATCTGTAGAGTTTAGTATTTTAATAAGGTGGGCAATACTTTGCATGAAATATTCATCTATACTAGGGACTACTCCTAAACCTCCCATTTTAATATTAGCATAAATAAAGTTATTATTAATATTTTGATGAATGTCTTGTAGGGTGTCTTTAATTTTACGTTTTATTTTTTGATCAAAGCCCATTTGTTTTTCTCTATGTTGTACTATCTTATTTCTATTACTATCTAGTATCATGTGGTTAATGTGGCAGTTTCTAAAAATGAATATCAGTCGGGAATGGATATATGTCTTATAGGCTTGGATTTTTTGGGTTGGGTGTAGGTCGGAATTAAAAAGTTTTTCTGTGTCTTTAATGGCTATCTCAAGGGTGTCGTCTATGCTATGTTTGCCCTTTTGGCCAAAGTCTACCCCTAAGTATTTATATATGTTATTCTCTCCTATGATCGGGATATTTTCATTATATAACTTAAGTGAGGTGTCAGTGTGATTGCGTTTTAATTGAAAATATCCACACTTGCTTGGTCTAAATTTTAGAGTGGCCATGTCGATGTATTTAATAATATCTTTAATCATTTCTCTCATCTGGGTTCTGGTTTTAGATATTAGTACTATATCATCTGCGTATGCCATTATGCTAATATTATGTTTATTAATAATTAGTGGGTGGTCAATTAAGATATTTTTAATAATAAAGTCAATATAGAGGCTGAAAATGGTCATGGACATTGGGCATCCCTGCTTAACCCCATTGGTCACCTTAATCTGTTTGGTCTTTTTGTTTTCACATTCGTAGATTGAAAAACAGTCTGTGTACATCTCCTTAATTAGGCTTATTGTTGAGTTGTTCAGTTTCAATCTCGACAAAGTATGCCATATCAGATTATGGGGGATGCTTCCAAAAGCATCGGCGAGATCTAACCACACGATGTTTATATCCGACCCATTCCTGATTGCCCATTCCTTTGCCAGAGAGATAACTGTGTTATGTTCGGCGCATCCGTCTGGAGTACCCACTGCCTTCTGGTTCCCACTTAATAGATTATTCGTCGCCATCCAGGATAGTAGCCTGTTGTTTATGATAGTGGCGAAGAATCTATAAGCTGTGTCAAGGATGGCAAGAGGTCTCCACGAGGACACTTCATGCGGTGCGTGCTCCTTCCCCGGCTTTATAATCAATTTTGTTCTGAAGGTCTTCCATATCATTGGGCTTTGCTCATTCTTGATGATCTGGTTGAACAGCTCCTTTAGGTACTCGAGGTCTGGATCCATTATTCTCCAATCAGCATATGTGATTTTGTCATTTCCTGGAGAGGAGCTGGTGTCCAATTGGCTGAAGTTTCTCTCCATTTCTTCAGCATCAATCTTCGTGTGTGATCTGTATTCCGGGGATAGGATTGGTGTTTCTCTGTGCAGTATGTTGGTCATGTGTTTAGGTTCTTTTGAGAAATTATTAATTAAGTCGTCGTGTGTAGGTGTGGTGCTTATATTGCTTAAGGGATTAATTATCCTACTTATAGTGACTTTTTGCCTAAGATCAAAGCCTTGCCGTAGCTCGAATACTAGTTTGTTCTTGTCTTTGTTCACTAAGAAATTCGGAGCTGCGTGCTTGGTCTTATATTTCTTAGGATTAGTCGCTTCATGGATCCTATAAAATTCTTTAAGGCTGTTATCTGGCGTTATGCTATTAGTCTTTGTTTGTATTACTAAGTCTTTAATAGATGTTCTATACTTAGTAATGCCAGAGACATCTTTTTTATTATTAATTATTTTAGTTATAGTTTGATTTAGTTTATCTTTAATTTCTCCTATATTGGGAAGCGTTATGGGTAAGTTCTTAACTAGGCAGGTTGCGAAGTAGCAGATGTAGAAACCTGAGTCCTTAATTAACTGGCATTGTGGGTATGATTTTTCGGTTACCTTAACTGTTGTTTCATCAATTATGTTTTATAAGGTGGTCAGGACAGATACTATAGAAGTGGTCATTATTTGGTATTTTAAGGTGCTATTTTCGCAGGTTGGGTCAATTATGGTTGCTATACGTGCAGTTTTATTTAAATAAAAGAGGACCCATAGGTTTTTTTCAAGGTTCATTGGCCAAAGAAGATCATTCCAGCTAGGGTATCTGTGAAAGGGGAAGGCAGAGAAGAAAGTTTCAAAGTTCTTATTTATGAATGTCTTACCTATAAAGCTATCAACGAAGATTGCAGACGGTAGAGTAGCAAAGGTAAGCATAAAGAGAGAGATGTGGTGTAGCGATAGTCAATCGGTTCCTATGTCAGCATTGGTTGCTGGGATATGAGTCGGAGGGTCATTTTCGATTTCTATGGTGTTGCTATTTTGGTTGTGGGAAGTAAAATGGGATTTTGTGTCTTCAATGTCTATGGTCATGCTACAGTGGCATCTTAAACTTTTTTAAGGGTCAAAGGTCTTTTTCATATGCTTAGTCGTGATATGTCGATTAATTTCTGTTAAGTCAGTGTTGAATGAAAGGTGTATATCACATGGCGCCTTCTTACCTAAGTAAGCACAGACAAGTGTACCCTCCTCGTTCAGATCAAAGGTAAGTATTTTCCTTTTATCATTATATTGTTCTCGGGTGCTAGGGATCTGTATTTCTGGATGAAGTTTGGTGAGATGGGCTTCTATATGTTTAAGGTTAATAGTAGTGGGTTTGATCTTGTTCTTATGACATATAAGGCAGTTAAATGTGTCTGTCGGTTTTATTGACCTAGCGTGGTCATTGAGCATGTGATGCTGCTGTTTATCCTTCATTAGTCGTAATATTTTTCTGCCTGGTTTGCACTTGCTTATCACACATTTAAGGTAACCTTCGCTGCCCAGTCTAAAGATGGGGTCCCTATTTCTAAGGAGGAAAGGAGATCTGGTGGTAGGGGTTATTAATTGTTCATTCGTGAGAAGGATGTGTTTGATGGGGTCAGATGGTGTTGAGTTATCAAGAGAAGAGGATATAATGGGGGGTTGAGAGGTCATTGCCATATTAGGGTTTGCTATGTAATACCTATCAGGGTTTGGTTCCTTGGCGAAGTATAATTCAAAGTGGCCGTTTAGGTCAGGTGCTTCATTGGCGGAGAATATTTCAGGGTATTGCATTACTATGCAGTTGGTTTGTAGAGGAGAAAAAAGTGATTGCGTTGAGTCTAGGGTGTTAGATATTGGTGCATAAAAATCAGAGGGTGTGTTGTCTTGGGCATCTAAGTCAACTGATTCAACGCGTTGTCTTGTTGACATTGTTTTTGGGGGTTCTATTTCGCTTGTCGAATCGTTGTCTGAGTCATTTGGGTCAGGTTGGTGGAACATGGGTGGAGGGTTGGTGTCTTGGGTGGGTGTCTCAGTGAACTTAAGGTCATTAACGTCAAAGCCAGGGTCTATTTGTGGGGGTGTTGGGGTGAATTGTATGTCGTCAATGTCGGAGCTAGGATTTAATTGGGGGCTCTTACAGCTAATTTTTCTATTCAGGTCTTGGATCATTTGTTGAGTCTCTATTATGGTTTTTTGTTGGTCATTTATTTGTTTTAGCGTGGTCGAGGTTAAGCTATCTGAAGTTTGTTTGTGTTGATGTTCTATAAGCCTATTTACTTCTTTTAGAAGGTGTTTATCTCTCTTATTGTATGTTAGCTGTTTGGTTTGGGGCCGTTGGGAAATGAAGCTTGTCCGTGCTTACCAAGGTAAGAGGGTTTGGGTCCGGTGTAATTTCGTCGGGTTGTTTAGGTTGAGGTGCTGGAGAATCACACTTGTCCGTGTTTTTTGAGGTATGGATCATTAGGTCAGTGGGACTAAAAGTTATATTAAAGTGATTTGTAACGTCTATTTTTTTATTAATTTGTTTTCGTTTGGGTGATATTGTTATGGTGCTTACATGGTGGTCTAACTTTATGGGGGACGTTATCATCTATCTTATTCTTAAGTTATTTTGGTAATGGCGGATAATCATTTATATAGTCATTTATTTGACGATTAATTAATTGCCTTCACCTACGTTTATCTAAGTATTAATATTGTTCCTTGATGGGTCGTTAGGAATTTATAATTGTTACAGAAAACTTTGGTTACCTTAGATGGTTTGGACTAATTAAGCAGCAGTAAAATCTATAGATACTAAAGGTACATAGATGATTGTTTTATCGATGTAAGTATAAGGCAACAACTAGAAATTTATGCTTCATTTTCCTAAGAGTATACCTATGGAGTTCATGACAACTATGTGAATTTATTATTTACTGCAATCTAATATAATGTGATTTAATTATTATAAGTTCATGGTTATCGCGCGATATTTAGGGCCGCTTTAAATCCATATTAATATCTTGAAAATTTAAAATTATTTATAGTAGTGGTTCGAATTCATAATTTAATTTTGGTTCACAACAACGATTTCATTTTTCTATTTCCCCATCACCTTCCCCTTGGTTGACCTTAGGCGCGATTGTGTTCATATTATATTTAATGATTGCCCACTGGACTACTCGTGTGGTGATTTTGAGCCGTGTGTAAGATAATTTAGGTCGAGTTTAAAGAAATCGAAAGACGAGGAAGTAGTCAAAAGACCACTTCCTTATCCCTCCTTTCTCCTATACAGGGTAATATTGACGTTCCGACCCCTGCGTTCCGCACGCCGGAGTCTTCACGGGCACGAATCATTGGCGATATTCCACGCACTTACACAATTTCGGATAATATGTCGGATTTTATTAACTTGTGATGTGTCTTTGGCTGTGGGCCGGAAAAATTTCGACAAAGTTTTTATGCATTATAAATTTTATTAAAATAACAATATAATTTACCCAATCCAAGCATCACAAATTTATCATAAACGCGACGTGGAGAGAGCTTTGAAATAAACAAAGCTCTCACTCACTTCGTAACAAAATTAAGAATAATTTTCAAGTTTCAAAAACTGATTTACGATTAAAATTGTGTAAAAATGAATCGGTATATATACCTATTGTACGACCCTAACCTTGCGTGTTCTTTTTGATTTAGTAAAACAAATTTTGACCTTGGAATTTTCTGGTATATTCTAATCTTTAATTTTATTATTTTGAGATTTTATTTGACAATTTTTTCTTTAGATTTTTAATTGAATTATTTCTAATTCAAATTATTTGATTTTTATTTCATTTTCATGAAATTTCTCATTTTTTATTAAATTTTCAAATTTGGTCAAAATCATTGGGTTTTCGTGTTATGTTTATTTTTATTTCGTGCGGATCTTGTTGCATTTTGTTATTATTTTAATTTATTTTTGTGTTTATGATTTTATATTTTATTGTTTTCTCTTTCATATTTTGATAGGGTTAATTGATGTTTTAATAGGTTTGAATTTAAATCTGCATGTTATATTTGTATGTGTTTACCGATTCATTAAAACATTTACAAGGCCGTTTGTGTTCTGGCCCAACACTACTTCTCAGTCACAATGTCCTTTACTTGAAACTGATTAAACAAATTTGAACTGTTTATCTCGAGAAAAATCTAGTTAAATATTTATTGATGTAATACACAATTCATTCGACGAAATTAGTATTGTTATTTAGTTTTATTGGATTGTTAAAGCCGCCTGCGATTTTGTTCAACTCTGCCTGGCCTTGCATTGGGTAGGGTTCGTTTACTCACTCCGGAGCGAAACCATCCGTACCAAAATCCGCTGGCAATATCTGCATTCACGCGAGCTAGGTGTTGCCAAGCCAAGTTTTCTCGCCAATGGAACTTTTTTACGAGACTCTCCAGGTGGTATAGACTAAATTCGGCCCGTTGGCTGGCCTATCGTGCCGGGTTCCTGCCCGGCTCTCTCTTGATGGCTGCGCTCTGTAGCTCTACTTCATCATTTCGATCTACAGGTCGACATGGCCAACTGTTCTCCCCCATATGTCGCCAGTGAGTATCCCTGGTTCCATTGTCTTGAGCAGGCACTTGTAGGGTGATCTTAGAGCCATCCGTCCATCCGTAATTTGGGTCTCTGCAATCTAAATATCCATCGGTTTTAATATCATAACATTAATACGAGATAAATAAATAGTAAATGTTCTATTCATGTTGCTACTCGGTAAGTATCTATCATCGTTATTGGTCGTTGCTTTAAAGGAAAACGTGTTACAGAAATTATATACCTCGAGCTTGTTTGGTAGAACTACATTCCAGACCTCCTTCAATAGACGGTCGGCGGTTTCTGAGTCGATCCCTGAACGATTCCTCTCTACGTCCGTTATCCGTAGTAGATTGATGCCTCTTTGGCGCTGTAGACATGATTATTGATTTACAAATTTTGTGAATGGTTATATAGGTGTGTTACGTTGACTCATTTCTGCTTGTATTGTTTATCATCCCCCCCATTAAATGCTGTCGAAATTATTTCTTAATTCGTTAATTATTCTAAAATTCCCTTATTTTATTTTGAAATTTATTATTTAATATGTCAATTCTTACGGTTTTGAACTATTGACTTGCCAATTAGTTCATTCTTTACCAGTGGTGCGTGTCACCAGCTGTTGTAATTTGAGCTAATTTCTGACCAACCGTTCTGCTGCGATTGGTTTTATTTTGTTTCGGTCGTTTCATTGACTTTAATATTGGACCATTTATGATTAATATTTCTCATTTTTGGATTTCTGTGGATTCTACTTTGCACGATCAAGATGAATTCGATGTTCCTCCGGCTAATCCTATCGTCAACTACTACAGTCACCTGGCTTACCTCAGCAAAGAAACTGGTCTATCTCGAACCCATTTCGGTTTATTCTCTGCCCGAAATTGGTCACAATCTTCATCATTTTGGCTGACGGTTGATTCTCCACGGCACTGTTTATGCTCTCATCATGTCTGAATATCTGGCTTGAATGGGTCAGTAGTCATAACTCTACTAACTCCTATGCATTCCTGCACGTGACACCAAATAGAAGAATATGACAATCATGGTCGACACTATTAAGCCAAAATTATCCTGAAGTAACGTCATGTGACCTTTCGTAGGTAGGACTGATTCTGTTCTAATTCTTTACCAATTTTGTTGTTTTATTAGTTTACGTCTGAGGAAATCAATATGGGTTCTTCAGTGGTGGAAGAATATCGGAGGAGATGGACCAAAGATTTTCGCTGGTATCGACCTTCTGATAGGGTCTACGCTAGATTTGGTGGAATTGGGCATTTCGATGGATTTCTGCTTTTATTGTTTTGTCGCTCTTAATATATTTATAAAAATGTTATTGTGATTGTTATATATTCATTTCTAACTTTGGTTAATGTTCTTATGATTTTACTATCATCAATAATTCTACGATTTTGGTTAATACTAATGGGTTAGTGATGTTTACGATTACTGATATTGTTACTGTTGTAATTCATTTTATCTCGGTAGTTATTATTTTCATTACTTGGGTTCACCGTGGGGACACTATGTCTTTATGATTAATGTTAGGACCCTACCATTAATACTATTACTACTAGATTACTCGTAGGTATCATCTTACCTAATGTGCATTGTTGAACTGTTATTATATATTAGTGTCGATTATAGTTAATTTCTAGCTACCGTCCATGTCGTAATTCGATATTATCAGTACTAATATAGCATTACAATGAACATTTTATCATGATGGAAATACTAATAATAGTAATTGTAATAGTAATTTTATTAACGATAGAAATAATGATGATGTAAGTAAGAATATGAGTAGTAAAAATAATGACACTCATTTAAACAAAAAATTCAAAAATATAATTTATTTAACCAAACGTAGAAAAAGATAGTTTGAATGATATAATACATCAACTTATAATATAAAGACATCAACTCTTACATTTATAACTTCGGGGATGCTGAGAATAAAGATAACCCTAAAAATAGAAGTAGTTTTCTGCACTTTTAAAAATAGAAAATTTGTTTACGAAAGACAAATTTTACTGACATTGGAAGATCATTACCACTTGATATGAAAGACCATAAAAATAACTATATAAACCCAAGTCATTTTAGTCAAATCACCCATAAAATTATAATCTCTAAAGAGTTGTAAATTCAGTAGTAAATATTACAATATAAATTAGAGCACACCTTTAGAACATATTCGAACCCAGGAAGCTGCATTTGACTACATTACACATCAATTAGTTACATATACAAATAATAGAATCATTTGTACAAGATGATTGTTATTTACTTTATTGTTTGTAACCAGTGTTATAATTGTTGGGCCAGAACACAAACGGCCTTGAAAATTATTTAAATGTATCAGTAATATAGCACGAAAACCCAGCACCAAGACAACTTAAAATACAACATACAACATCAACTAAACACTCTAAAATTTGAGAGAATATAAATAAATATAAAATCAAAACCACTAAAGTAGAATAAAATAAATACAAAATGCATAAAGAACCGCACGAAATATACATTAGAAATAACATAAAAACAACAACATTTGACCGAAAAACGACAATTTATATAAAAGTAGAAAATTAATGAATTAAATGAGTTAAAATAAAATATTTTTGGTTGAATAAATCCAATAATAAATTGTTAATTTTAATTAAGAAAATAATAAAAATTTAATTTAGATAACACAAATAATTTCAAGGTCAAATTTTGTTTTATCACAATAAAAATAACACGCAAGATAGGTATATATACTGATGTATTTTCACAAAATTTAATTACAGAGTAAGTGCAAAGAAACAGATTGTGTGTAAATGAAAAAACCGTGCAAGTGACAGATTGAATTTTATCGTTAGTGTTCAGATGGTCAGACTGATTTTAGTATGCAGATGTCAATTTGTGGTCTTGCTTTTCAGTAGTATTTTCAATTGGAATTGTTTTTATTTATGAAACTTTGTAATGAAAATATGATACGTTATGCATCGAAGCTTTTATCCAATTCAGATGGTAACATTTATTTATTTTCCGGCCCTCAGCCAAAACATATCACAAGGTAGTAAAATTAGACACACTATCGAACTGTGTAAGTGCAGTTCCTTCGCTTATAGTTGTGCCAATGAGGGTCTATTTGTGCATAACGACGGGCTCGAACGACAAATCATTGAATTAAATAGCGAAAGAGGGTAGCTGAAGAGTGGGTGTATTGGCTCAACTTTCTTGCACTCAATTTCGATAAAATCGACTTAAAATTTCAAATAACATTCGGCTCAAAATCACTAACACCGAGTAGTCCAGTGGGCAATCATTAAATACAATGTGAACACCAAAAGATCATAAGGACAAATAAAAGGAAAGGGTGGTGGGGAAAATTGAGAAATCATTGCAACAGTTAAAATGAAAAGCCACTGGAAAAAGATTAATGCGAACGAACAAAATCATGAAAATGGATAATTTAAATAATATTTAAGAACTAAATCGGTTATCTTGAGTTGAGACGGAAAGTGTGGGCGGAACGCTGCGCAAATTTTCCGAATTAATTAAAAAACTTTATCGAAAATTGAAAAGTAAAAGTGGAGCGTGGCTCAATTGTTTGTATGATATTCTGATAAAACTAAGAAATAATTGCGGATCCTTACTAAAAATTTAATAATAATAATGATAATAGTAAGGATAATGATAATTATAATAATAATAACTATAATAATAATAATAATAATAATAATAATAATAATAATAATAATAATAATAATAATAATAATAATAATAATAATAATAATAATAACAATAACAATAGTAATAATAATAATAATAATAATAATAATTATAATTATAATAATAATAATAATAATAATAATAATAATAATAATAATAATAATAAATAATTAAATAAATTTGGCAACGATTTAATTAAAAGATAACGCCATTAAAAAACCTTTCGTACGATATATTTCGATAGCACAGCTATCATCTTCAGGTACTCAAAACCAACTAAAAATATTATGAATTAACATTTAATTTAAACAAATTATTTTTTATTAATTTAATTTTTTAATAAATAAATATTTTTAAAAATATATTTTAAATTAATTTTAAATTTTAAATTTTTTTACTTATATTCTAATTTTTAAAAAATTAATGTAATTTAAAATTTTCAATTATTTTAATAATATTAAAAAACAAACATGATTTAACATACGTAAACTATTTAAAAACATTCAAAACATTCGTAGTCACAGCACTCTGCACATTAATCTTTGGATCCAATGACCTTATCAGCAATGCTTCACATATCACTCGTTCCCAATAACTATTAAAACTTCTCAACAAAATTCTAAAATCAGACATTCCTATATCATTTTTACAGCCTCTATTGTGTTCACTAATATTGGTCAAACCCTTCAATCGACAATGCTCTAGAACTCGAGTACAGAGATGACGGGAAGTCTCTCCAATGTATGTGGCATTACACCCATTACATGAAAATTGATAAACGAGATCAGAACACAATCCAACCGGAGTTTTTGATTTATTAATAAACATATTGCGTACCTTACACGAATTAGAGACGATCTTATACTCTAAATTTCCTATCAGTTTACCCAACTTCCTCTTATAATTTGTAAAGCCTTCAGAGTACGGCAATACTAACACATATTTAGGCTCAATTTTTTTATATCCTGGTTGAGACGATTGACTTATGCTGTGCGTTGTGGAATGAAAATGATTCGGAACATCACATTTTGGATAGAAGGGCATTTCGAAAACTTCTTGAATTTGCTACTTCAAATGTCAATTTTCTTTTCAATGATGAATGGTATCAACAAATAGATGGAGTCGCTATGGGTTCCCCTTTAGCACCAACGATGGCATCAATATTTTTGACTAGTTTGGAAAAGAAAATTGCTTCTTTCCAATTTGAAAAACCTTTTGTTTATAAAAGGTATGTGGATGATATTTTTCTTATATTTGAAAACCAGAAACATGTAGAACCGTTTTTGCATTTTATAAACAGTTTACATAAAAACATTGTATTCACATGTGAAACGGAGAGAAAGTCATCAATTGCGTTTTTGGATTTGTTAATTCAACGCAAAGATAAACAGTATGAGACAGAGATTTATAGAAAACCAACTGATACTGGTCTTTATACTTCTCCAGAAAGCTTTTTGTGAATTTAAGTATAAGAGAAATATGGTGAAAGGATTGATTTATCGTTCATGGGCTTTATCTTCTACTTTTGCTAATTCGGTAAAAAGTGTTGATAAATTGGTTGAGTTGTTGATAAAGTATGGATATTCTAAATCATTTTTATTGTTGATGATAAAAAAACTGTTGATAAATTGATAAAAAATCCTAAGGATCCATGTTGTGGAAAGTCTGAATGTAATTTGTCGGATGGGTGTGAATTGAATTTTGATCTGGGCGATGGTAAAAATGTGATGTTCCGAATCATTTTCATTCCACAACGCACAGCATAAGTCAATCGTCTCAACCAGGATATAAAAAAATTGAGCCTAAATATGTGTTAGTATTGCCGTACTCTGAAGGCTTTACAAATTATAAGAGGAAGTTGGGTAAATGATAATTTTTATTTCTCTTTAATGATTAGATTAGGTCTTAAGTCCATGTGTCTGTGGTCAACTCGTGGATGATCAGCTTATACAATGGCCGTACCGTTTTTCAGCCATAAACTAATCAAGCTCAGATTTCTGGCATGGGAATTCCTGTTCCCAAAAGCAACTTTCTACCCTACTAGTGACGTCGAGTACTATAATGGCCTAAGCATCCGATGTTATTTTGTCGTCCGGTGAATCCAGCTATCTTATTCCGAACTATCATGTTTAATGCTGATCTCTAGTGAGGGGACTTCGGAAAGTCATCATTACTAATAAGAATTATTGTTCATTTTATAGGCCTCGTTCCTCTGAATTCTACCTATCATGCATGACCTCAAAGTTCCATGAACAGTTGTAATTTTGTGTCAAATTCAATGTCGGATGTTTTCAATGTTATTCGTCATTATGTTAATTTTCAGTTTTATTGTGAGTTGTATTTTTCAATTGCGTTTGAAGTTTATTCTCCTTGAGTATTACAGTTACTGATTTTAACGTTTATTTATCGTGATACTAACAATTTAAGTTCATTATCATCGTTACTGAGTTTATTATTCATTTATTTAATTGCGACCATAATAGCTGAACTTTATTATCATTAATTTTTACCATTACTGATCTTATTTTTCAATTGTTTAATCGTGACTATAGCAACTGAAGCTTATTATCTTTACTTTTACCATTACTGATTTTATTATTCAATTATTTAATCGTGACTAAAGCAATGATTTACAGCGCCCTTTCCCGTTATCCCTTTTATTCGATCCTAAGACTAATTATGTTGATATTAGAATATTACGAGTGTCCACTGGACTACTCGGTGTGGTGATTTTAAGCTGACTGTCATTTAAGATTTTAGGTCGAGTTTTCGGGAAATGGAATGCAGAGGGGCAGCCAAAAGACTACCTCACCACCTCTCAATTTCCCTTATAACGGATAATATTGACGTTCCAGCTACTGCGTTCTCACGCCGTAGCCTTCACGGGCACAAACTATTGGCGGGCTTACACCGCACTTACACAGTTTGATTGGGGTGTGTAGATTTTATTGACCTGCGGTGATGTGTCGGCTGTGGGCAGGAAAAAATTTCGACATGAGTCATTTTTAATAAAGATTTTATTGAATATAATTGGCATAATAAACTTTCATAATTGGCATATACTGTTTATACATCGCACATACAAACCTTTCCCCACGTCGACGCGTCAAACAGAGCTCATACGAGGTTGTCCGGACGCGACATGGAGAAAGTTTTCGAACATTTCTTTACTAACATTGAAAGATATAAATTGGCTGCTGCTAGCTAAGACTGGTTAGTACAAAACTGATTAAAACTGAGTCTCAAAGCTGGTTAAACTGCTTTAAAAGCTGATTAAAATTCTGTGAAAATTAAGCGGTATATATACCTATTGTACGACCCTAACCTTGCGTGTTAAATTTTATGTAGTAAAAAAAAATTTGACCTTGTAATTTTTTAGAATATTCTAATCTTAAATTTTATTATTTTCGTAATTTAATTTGACAATTTTATTTTTGATTTTTTAATTGAATTGTTCCCAACTCAAATTATTTAATTTTAGATCCATTTTCATGGACTTTTGCTTTTTTTGGTAAATTGCCAAATTTCGGTCAAATTTTTCATGTTCTCATGTTATTTCTATGTTTATTTCGTGCATATCTTAGTGCACTTTGTTATTATTTTAATTTACTTTTGTGTTTCTCGATTTTATATTTAATTGTTTCTTTCTCATATTTTAGCATGGTTAGTTGATGTTTTATGGGTCTGGTTTTAAATCTGCATGTTGTATTTGCGTGCGTGTTACCGATTCATTTAAACAAAATCGTGTCTTGGCCCAACAATAGCATTAGTAATAACGCTCACTTTTTGCGGACGATCCACCCACTCGAACACAGTGTCAACGTTGCTTAGCAACGGGTGCCGAGTGGTAAGCGAAAATATTTGTATGGGGTTGTTTGGGTAATAACCATATAGTCACAAAAATCTCAATACCCAGAAACCCACCAGTTATAAGTCCCTTGGTTGAAAGCGATAAACATATACCAGTATAGAAAACCCGACACAGGTCTTCCATTGACAGTTCTTGAACTCATATGTATGCCAGGGCTTTAGAAGTGCAAGTAGTTTCACTCACCTTTAGCTGGATTCCTACCCATTTTATACAGTTCCTATACTGCTTAGCAATGGGTTTCAAGTGGTAATATACATTTTTAAATTTTTGTAGGTGGGTTTGCGATAAAAACACTGATTCGTACCTTAGCAACTAAAAACCAGTAATCTATCAAAAGGCTGTAACAGTACACTTAATTGTGTTTATCTTTAGACAGCATATCCGTCATCTGGTACACCACCAACGCCACCAAGTAGTAAAACATCCAAAACATTTTTCCTGTGGGTTGAATTGGCAACATCATTTGAGGCAATCTACCGAGGAAATCCTGCAACCTATCATATAGAATGATGGGCAAGTACACGGTTTTGTTTAAATGGATTGGAAATAGCACGCAAACACAACATGCAAAATTTAAGATCGGACCTATAAACATCAAATAACCACCTCAAAATGCGAGAAAACACATAATTAAAAATATAAAATGGAAAAACATAAAAGTAAATTAAAATATTAACAAATGCACCAAGATCTGCACGAATTGACATAAAAATAGCATTATAACAAAAGATTTGACCAAAAATTGACAATTTACGGAAAAAGAAAAAAGTTAATGAATAAATTGAATAAAAATAAAATAATTTTAGTCAGAAATGATTAAAATTAAAAGTTAATGAATAAATTGTCAAATAAATCGAGAAAATAATAAAAATTAGAAATAAATTAGACAAATAATATCAAGGTCAAATTTTGTCTTATCGCATGAAAATTAACACACAAGGTTAGGGTCACAGAACAGGTATATATACCAATCCATTTTAACAGAAGATATATGCTTTTTCACTCAGTGAACAATTACTCTTCACAAGAAGTTTATAACTGACAGAAACAACTCTCGGCAATTATTTCCACATCACGAAGGCAAGTAACTTACAGGTAAGCTCTACTGGCTCGTGCATGTGGGAATCCTTTGTCGTATGGTTTTAAATGCTTGAATTGAGTCAATGGACACACTATGGTCGAATTGTATTGAAAACAAATATACGTATTCAGAAAATGAATTTGATTTATGCGTCGAAATTTTTCTGGCCCACAGCCACACAATATGCAAGTCAATAAACTCATACATACCTAGTCACACTGTGTAAGTGCGGTTTCTCCGCTTATAGTGTGTGCCCGTGAGAGTTCCGTCGTGCATAACGACGGCCTCGAACGTAAATATTCCATTCACTATAGGGGCAGTGAGTAGATCGAGGACTAGTCTTTTGGCTGGCCCTCTTTCGCCCATCTCCCATAAAATCGACCTAAATTTCAAGATATAAATCGGCTAAAATGATAACACTGAGTAGTCCAGTGGGCACTCGAAAAATCTAATATAAACACAAGAACCTTAGGACTAAATTGAGGCTCGGGAAGTGGGGACTTGATATCGATGTGACGTAAAGAAATTAAATTTCGTAACATGATTAATAATTAAAATGTCGTAAATTGATAAAAAAGTAACTAAATATCATAACATGATTAATAATTAAAATGTCGAAACTGACGTAAATGAATTAAATATCATAACATAATTAATAATTAAAATGTCGTAAATTGATAAAAAAAAGTAACTAAATATCATAACATGATTAATAATTAAAATATCGAAACTGACGTAAATGAATTAAATATCATAACATAATTAATAATTAAAATGTCGTAAATTGATAAAAAAGTGACTAAAAATCATAACGCGATTAATAATTAAAATGTTGAAAACTGGGAAAAAGGAAATTAAATACCATAACACGATCAATAATTAAAATGTTGTAAATTATTAGAAAAGTAATTAAATATCATAACGTGATCGATAATTAAAATGTCAAAAATTAAATATCACAACGTGATTAATACTAAATGCCACAAATTGATAAAAGGAGAGTAAACATCATAACGTGATTAATAATTAAATGATAAAAGGAATTAATTGTCATAAATTAGTAACGAATAATCAAACGTCGTAACTTGATAAATAGAAATCGAATATCGTGAACTGATAATAGATAATTAAGTATCATAAGTTGATAAAAGGCAAAAGATAAAAAGTAACTCCTGACTAAAAATGGCGAGAATAATTAAATATCATTAAGCTTTAGGAAATGACGGAGATGATTAACTATATTGAGATGCACGAAACGATTTATCACCGCCACTGACGACGATCAATTAAATGCTACAAAGGATAATAAATCATTAATTTTCATAGGAGGATGAAGGGAAGTTAACTAGCTTAAGGTCTGACGAGAAACAATTAAACGCAGTAAGATTATTAATCAATTAGGGGTAGTTGCCCAGCATGATGAAAAGGCTGTTAAAATGATTAGAACCAACAATAGTATAACCCGGCAATAGTGATAATGTAGACCATGCGAAAACTTAAATAAAATAAATACGTTTCGGTTAACTATTAGAATAACCATGATTATCTTCCCCGCCACGAAATAATAAATCCCCGATGTCATGAGGCGAAAACCGAACGCGAAATCAGATTACGAGAATTAAATAACGAAAAAATTAGATTTAATTAAACTTTAAAGTTCGAATATCGTAGCCCCATCCACGCTTCCATCCCCAAAGGACAGATATTGGGTGATATCGTATGGTATGTCACTAGGAATTAAAAGAATTCAGGAGAGCTCTTGACGAATCTCGATCTCAGTGGATTGACATCAAATCGGAAGAGAGTCCGGCGATAAATCAACCTAGGAATCCATTCCCTCGGCCAATAATAGAAGTGATAATTTCACGATCCATTGAGTCAATGAAAAAAAAAACCAACCAAATTTCTCAGCAACGATATAAAAATTCTGTTTATAAATAGGTCATAGTCCTAGTCATTGATATGACTTATGAAAATTGAACTAACGATCCGCACGAACAACAATCAAACTCACCGGCCAGACAATAAAAGTGAGATAAAGTAAACTTCAACTTTGAATCATCAACTGACATGAATGGGAATTAAGTTCATCTACCCAGCAATAAACACGAGATCATAGTCGAATTTGAGACCACTGTCATAGAAAATGAATGTCGATAGAAATAAATTAAATTTGATAAAAATCATTAATCAACCGTAGTTAAATAAGAATTCTCTAATCAGCCACGTCAGCACAAGTTTGTATTCGCAACTATAAAAGTAATACCAAAAATCACAAGACCCATAACTAACAATCATGTCAAACTCCCATTTAACGAACGCCGATCGCGGACGTGACTCCAATAAACGAACAAGCGACTCTACTTAGGATCGAACATCGAACAACAGTGATAATAGGCAGAATGTAGAGGTGCAGCGAGGTATAACATTTTCATGATTACATTCTATCACCCCATTAAATTCATCGTTACCGTAAAGCCGCATAAATAAAATGAACTACCGTACGACTACTCTGTAATATTTTTCTCACAAATAGATTCTCTAGATGCAAATTGTAATTACCCTGTTGTTTATTCAGACCGCAGAGATCCATATGGAGGATGGAGTGATGCCTCCCGAGTAACGCTTCAAATTTCGAATTCTTCTGCCGCTCGGTATCGACAAGCATTGTGGGACCAGGGATACACCTTGTCCACATATGGAGGATCAAGCTGGCCTTGACGGTCCGATGATCGAGGAGATGAAATCGAATTACCGAGTATCGCCATCAAGCGCGAGCCCGGCAGGAATCCAGACGAGAAGCCCGTCAGCGAGCCGAATATACGGCAATGAAAATGGAGGAGATGGAGCGGAAATATCATAGGAAAGCAATTCTGGCAAGGCAGCGATTGGCCCAGATAAACCGGGACATAGCAAGTGGGGTCATTCCGAGCACCGATGGGTTTCCTCCGGAGTATGGAGTCTCCTTCGAGTTGGATGACCCGAGATTGTTACAAATGGCCGCCCAGCAAAGCTGATCCTGCCGGAAAAGTTGATCCAGCCGTCCTTCGCAGTCGACTTGGATCCCGTCAGTCAGGAGACTACACCTATGTCAGTCGTCATCCCTGATGGACTTTTGCCGACGGAAATCGTCGAAACACTCATATGCACGATCGAAATGAACTCGACGATTGATTAGATCATTTTGTGTCAAATAATAAATATAAATGGTTTATTGGTTATTTAATTTTGGTTCTTACTAATACAAGGATTACACTAAGATAAACGAATAACCTGAGTTTTTTCGACTATTTCAGTGAATATGCAATTACACCGTCAACTCCTCCAACAAGGTCAGGAAATGCAAATGTTAAAAGCCACTTGGGCAGAGCCGGCAAAAATGAAGGAAATATATCAGCGCCTTAATGCTGCACAACAAGGCTGGAAGGATGAGAAGTCATCGAATCAAGCCCAAAGAACTCAGATCAAAGGCTTGGAGGTCGCCCTGTCAGCGTGCCAGGAGGGTAGTGCGGTGACATACCCCCTAGCATTTGCACCGGCACAACTGGCCTATCGCGACCAGGATAAACCACAATCTTCCCACAAGAAATCTCACCCACATGCCAGGCCAGGTCGAACCGAACGTTTACGTCGACGCGCCCAAGGAGTACACAAATAAATAAGCAAATTCGTGTCTTAATATTGTTGGGCCAGAACACAAACGGCTTTGTAAATGTTTAAATGAATCGGTAACACACATGCAAATATAACATGTAGATTTAAATTCAAACCTATTAAAACACCAATAAACCCTATCAAAATATGAAAGAGAAAACAATAAAATATAAAATTATAAACACAAAAATAAATTAAAATAATAACAAAGTGCAACAAGATCCGCACGAAATAAAAATAAACAACACGAAAACCCAATGATTTTGACCAAATTTGAAAATTTAATAAAAAATGAGAAATTTCATGAAAATGAAATAAAAATCAAATAATTTGAATTAGAAATAAATGATATTTTTGTTTATTGTCTTCGGGTTTTGAAATCACTTTACAATTTTTATTCTTTAAAAATGTTTGTTTATAGAAAAAATTTGGATCCAGGTAATAATATCCATATACTGATGTTTCAACAATTGCTGTTATCTCTAGATTTGTCGATTAAAATGTAACTATTTGACTTTGCCTACCTAATCAATCATTTGATACCATTAATTCCTTTCTTGTAACTTCAAAACTATGAAAGAAAATATTTTTTTTGTTTACGAAAAACAATTACGAAAGAACCCAATTAATGTTGTTCCATATTTATTATTTAAGTGATTCAATTTAAACAATAAGAAATTATTTTTTTTTAATTTAATAATGAATAGAGTTAAAAATTTGAAAGTGTCAATGATTGGGATGATACGCTACCGTTCGTAGCGGGCAGACAGAAAGGTGGCCGAAATCCGGCCCAGGAAATACACGAACAGGCCCGGTCTCTCCTCTCTCGGCTCGAGGATCACCAACGTCAGGTCAATATCCACGTAGTCAGGGCCAGGCTATATCTTTTAAACGTGGAGGAAGACATAGTGGCCGGCAGAATTGCGGATACCGACGAATACACCCCACAGGCCAGCCCCACCTACAATCATGCTGATAAACGAACGCAAGTTAATGCCGTCGTTCCTCCGATGCTCCGTGTTAGCCGTACCCGAAACACAAATCGACCGGTTTTTGTGTATCATGAGCGCTCTTACGCTCAGCCGGTTCCTGACGAATGTGTTGAGAGGCATCTTCTGAGTCCTCAATTCCGTTAATAACATTTAGTGAAATAAGAAAATTAATAAATAATTAGTTGATTTCCCGTTTTCTCCTTTTTCTAAATTTGGTTCAATAATATCTATGTTTGCATAATCAATTAAATAATTTAAGAGTTGTAGACCACAGTTAATTGCATTATTTACAGACATGGAATCCCTAGAAATTCTACAGAAGGAGTTGGAACACGCACGTAGCATTAACAAGAATTTCTACGAGCAGATTATTCAGATGTCAAAAGAAATCCAACAAACAAAAGCTACTTGGATCGAACCAAAGAAAGCAAAGTCGCTTTCTCAGAGGCTCACGGCAGCACAAAAAGGCTGGACGGAAGAAAGGCAATTAAATCAAAGCCTAAGGACCCAGATAAAGGGGCTTGAAGTAGCATTGTCAGCCTGCCAAGAAGGAGCGGCAGTGACATATCCCCTAGTTTTTGCTCCTGCCCAATTAGCCTACCGAGAGACAACGACAGATCCGAAGACTACACCAAAGGCTAGCGGTTACCGACCCGGACGTAAGGAGCGGGCTAAGCGCCGAGCCACTCGATTATTACACAACCCGTAATTGACGAGTCAAAATGCGTTGTACCGTTAAAAAATATATAATTGTTGTTATTTAAATGTTATTTGAGGAATTTGATAAGTGTTAAATCGTAGCAAGTAATATGAAAACATCGAAATGAGTAAATAAGAAGTATCTGGGATTTAGGGATATGAACGATGAAGTTAATAATACAAAGGGACCTAAAATGTAAAAGCGAGCACAGGTCTTCTATCGACAGCTCGTTGAACCCAAAGATCGTTCAGTCAATTACAGCATTAGAAATAGCGCTCACTTTTTGTGGACGATCTACCCACTCGAACACAGTTCCAACGTTGCCTAGCAACGGGTGCCGAGTGGCAAGCGAAAGAATATTTATATGGGGTTGTCTGGGTAACAACCATATAGTTTAAATATCGCTACCCAGTAACACACCAATTTAATAAATTTAGTTGACAATAAATAAGTTCATTGTAGTTTATTATGTTGTTATTTACGAATGTCTATAGTATACGAGTATAAAGATGAGGAAGTGATGAAGGGACATGAAAGATAAGACGGACATAGGCCTTCTAACGGCAGTCCGCTGAACCCGACATAGGACTAAACCTTAGCAGTTCTGATATCGGAACTCACCTTTGGAGGTCCTGTGACCAATGGTTGCAGTTCCAACGTTGCCTAGCAACGGGTAGCCATTGGCGGGCGTCGAAATATTTTGTATGTCATGGGGTTAAGGTCATCTACACCACTAACCCCACAAGAAGAAGTTGTGGTAAATAAGTTCATCTGCTAATTTCCCTTCAACCAAGTTTAAACATTTGCAACATAGTTACTAATGTTGATAGCTAAAATTATGACACGAGAATAAAATCATTCAATGACAAGGTTAACTGAAGCTTAGAAATGAACTACATTTCCAATCTTAAAAATACTTTGCAGAAAAGATCTTATTTAATTTATTTTGCTTACATGAAACCATTCGTTTTATTTATTTTAATGAATTTTTAAATCAAATCATTAAAATATTTCAATTAACATCAAGTTACTTTGTTTTAATTTAACAATTTGTGTAAAAATATTGAGGCAAAAAAGAAATATTATTTTTTTTTAACAATAAATTGTTAATAATTTTTAATTACTACTTCTAGATATATTATGAATTACACATTTGATTATGAAAGTGTTTATCAGAATATTACTTTAAAATTGAAAAAGTATGATTTTTCTTTTATTATTTTAAATTCACATTTTACAGAAGAATATTTAAAAAACCAAATTATGTTGAAGCTAGTGAGTCGCTGCGTTAGTCTATCGATTATTTAATTTTAAATTCTAATTATTTTTCTGCTATTTTCTGATTTTAGACTCGTCTTGCTTCCCAGAGATTTCCAACATTACTTTTCATATTCATTTAACTTTTTCAATAATTTATGTAAAATTATTGGGGAGATAAATTAATGTGATAAAGAATACTGTTGCATATCTTTGTAAGTAGATGAAGGGAGACGTATATTAATTATTTAATAATGTCTTTCACTTATATCTTACAACATTTTTTATTGTTTATTATAAGTCATGATAATAGCCAGAGGCGCGTTATAAAATTAAAACAGTAGAGATTGTTATTTTTCTGTTTCCTATTTTGTATTTATTTTTGTTATTCTGAGCTGTTGATTGAATCTTCTTTAAATATAGTCCTTCATATCAAAGCCACCTTATATAATTTTATTTTTAACAAAAAAAATAGCTCTGCAATTTTTATATTTTCCAAAAACACAAGCACTCAAATCAGAAATTGCACATTTTTACACTTTAAAATCAATAATTGTCTACCAGCCGCACTGAAACTCATTTCGTGAGATCGAAACATTGGTGCTATTTTCGTTGGTATACATGCACGATAGATTACAATAGTCCACCGGGCTCATATTTACTTACCTAGAAGTTTTTATTGGTGGACATATTGTTATTCAAAAAATAACTAAAATGATCTTTAAGGACTCTCATGATAAAACCAATACAAGTTGACTGATAAGGATATTCGAGTACAATAACTGATAAAATAATACTACTAATGAAAAGCTGACATGCTGCTGGCATTAAAAAATGAGAATAAGGTTTCAAGTTGACGTTAACAGCGCATTAAAAACCACCGACGAAACTTGTTAAAAAAGAAATCGCTGTCCTAGAGGACTATCAAGCACAGAAAAGCATAGAAGCGTTAGATAATGTGTTTCAATCGATCAGCAACCATGCTATAATGAACAAATCAATAAACTTATATTATTGGATATCCGGACTTAGTTGTGTGGTGATGTAATTTGTTCGAATGAATAACCACATTTATTATAGAAACTAAAATTAAAAATAAATTTAACACCCAAACAAAGCACACTAAAAATGTACCTAAACTTTCAAAATTCCGAAATTTGCAAATGATTAACAACTCCATGTGCACCAAGAGTCACTTTAGGACCCTAAGTTGCACCGTGGAATTAATAAAATTAAGCATTTTTTTGGTTTATGTAAAATTTTAATAAAAATCAATTTAATGATAAATTTTATTAATTTATTATGATTTTTTTTAAACGAATTTTAGAATTTCTGGATTTATACAAAAACAAACTATTTATTTATTTAAATATAAAATATCTGCGATTCAGCTAAAATTACTACTTTCATTAAACATTTGCGAATAATCTTTTTGTATGTGGTAATAATTTCCATAATTGGGCTTCATGGAGCTCTTTATTGACGTCTTAATGGATATCAGCAAGTCGAATATTGAACGACATTGAAGCGAGGAGACTTTTATTCTTATCTCATCTTTGATTTTGTCAAAAACGCTTTCAATAACTTCAATTATTCATTTGTTATCGGCAGTAGATATTCTGCTATAATCTCTATAAGTCAACTAAATTTAAAAGACAAAATTACACATTTCTATTGGTTTCCTCTATGTGGAATAGTTCATGCTGTGGAATCATCAAAAATTGCTTCTAATAAATTCATAATTTATTGTTTTAAATTTTAAAATGTTGGGTGCAATATATTGCTCAATTATTAGAATTTTTTACTGAATTGAGGTTGTATGCAAATGTTAATTTTTCTTCCCTCCTGAGATGTAATAGGTCTTATATAATATCAATTTTTTCTGTGACACACACACACACACATTTATTATTAGTTAGTTTTTGATTTATTATTTAAGGTGCAATATGATGTCCATTTAGGTCCAATTTAATGTCCATTGGCGTATTAACAATTTATAATCATATATTAAAAATTTTGGTATAAAATTAAACTGAAGGTTAATGTGACAATGGTTAAAAAATATAATAGAAAAATCTGAAACTAAATTTGATACCAAAATTGCAGAAAATTCTTTGCCGATTATGAATCTGATGATGAAGTTGTTAAAAATAAAACATTTCAAATTAGAAAAGCTAAAAGATCTAGAAATCGGAACCATAAGAAAACATGTAACAATGAAATCAACAATTTAGAGAACATATGGGGTTGCCACTACTTTAATCAAACACTTGATAGTCAAAAACTATATTACAGACGTAAGTACTCGAAGAAAAGAAGAGATCAATGTCCAGATGGTATTTATCTCTATTATCCAAATAATAATGAAATTATTTTTTTACTGATCAATTACATAATGTACTTATCACTAATTTAATGATTGCTTTTTGGTTTTTCACTGGAAGATTTAATATTCAATTTTTCAACTTACACTTGAAATTAATTACTGGCGGTTTTTAAAATTTTATGCTGACTCGATTATACTAACAAAGCAATAAAAATACTGACAAAATAATATAAATTACTTACCACTTAACTAGTCTTAAAATGATAATTTTACAAAACAGGCAAATATAAAATAAAATACAAACAAACGAAGAAAAATAAAGCATTTAAACCAGTTGAATTTAATATTGTAATCACATAGAACATTATGTAATAAAAGATCTATGTCCTATTTTAGAAACCCTCATCAAACTGATGAGTGAAGAAGAATGTCCTGAATATGGCGGTATTTTTTATCTCTCTAAAGCCAGGTAATTTTGAAAAATGATTCATTGAAAATATCAATGTTTTAACGGGCTTTAATTGTTATAAGGTGCGAATCAACATCGAAAAATTTATTGGATGAAGCCAGCAATTTGGTTCTTGCTGGTGAAAATTTCTTCAAAGCAGAAAAAAAATTGAAAAATATGCATGTAACAAGCATTGAAGATTTCCTTGAAACGGGAACAATGTGTTACATGTATAGTATTAATGTAATATTTTCGCATTTTCTATATCAGAATTGAATATGACCATTTAGCTTTACATTGACGCCAATTGCTTTCACCTAGCACTATCGAGTGGATTGCATTTGATTAAGATATTAAAGGTATATATATAATTTAAAAAGCTAAAACTCAATTTTACTTTTTAACCAATAAAATCAATATAAAAAATAAAAAATCAATTTTTAAGACTATTTATCATAATAATTGAATAATGATCTAAATCACTTAAAAAGGTTGTGCTGAAAATTTGTGAATATCAATAAAACATCTGGATTCATATTCAAAAAATGAAAAAATTCCTCTTAATACAACGACAGGTTGCATGAAATAAAAGCCAATAAAACTTTATAGTTTATTTGCTCAATCTATTCTCAAAAATGGTTTGTTTGAAGTGTGCTCAAATTTAATTTGTATGTATTAAAAATAAAATAAATATATTATTATATCTTCTTGGTCTCAGTCATATCATCAGATTTGGTCAACCATTTGTGTAAACAATAGTAATAAACGTAATAGTTATGAAAATTTTTCTACTTAATTTAAATTTTCATTTGCAAAAATTATTTAACCATTTTAATATACTTTTTTTATGGTTTTATAAATGAATTTATAATTGTGACATTATATAATTTGTTTTTGGATTTTTTCACCTGAATTCACAACGATATTGGTGCAGAAAATAATCGTAATATTAACCGATTGCAATAATAAATGAATCCTAATAAATTATTACTAAAAATATAAAAGAAAATTCAAAGATATTATATTAGTTATTGGAAAATCTCTTCATAATATTTATCAATCTGCATTGAATTTTTCGATAAAACCGACTCGAGCCAATAACTTGATATACTTTTAAGGTATGTTTGCTAGGATTTAAAATACCTTGTAAATGTCAATTTGTAATGTAATAATACATTTTTCAGGACAGCTTTTCAGAGAGATAGATGTTATAAATTAATATAGCGCGTACACATAAAAAATTGAAATATCTAATTTCCATGAGTTTTCAATTATCTTAGAAATAATTGGAAAAGACGTAAAGTAGTAATTGAACTGAAATCATAATTAAAAATCCAAAATAAAACTGCATAACATTTACACAACGAAATATATTAAGTGAAATTTATACATGTCCGTCAATGGAGAGCATAATACCAAAGCTAAATTAATAAAACAGTGGCATTTACACGAGTTTGAATGATAAAATATACTGATAGAAAAAAACAATTGTGAATTTCTTTGCAAAATCTAAAGAAACTGGCAGCGCTTGAGATCTGTTTACACAAGGAACACAATAACTTAATGATGAAAAAAATGAAAAAACTTGAAATTTTTGTAAGTAATTCTAACATGTCAGTAAGAAATGCTGCTTAATTAGTTCGATGCAATTTTATAGCAGTGTGCAATGTTTTAAAGAAGATAGTTTAGAGTTAACAATTTAAATGCTCCATTAGTTACAAGATTACTAAAAGAATCGCAACATATGGAATTTTGATTTAGTCAGATCAATGTGTACTGATAAATCAAAGTTTTGTTTAAATAGTTTTGTTAAACTACGCAACTGTAGAATTTGAGAGAATTATTGAACCTGGTATTGGAATTACCCCCAATCTTATCCTAGCCCAAAGGTGAATGTTTGGATGTGTGTTTCTATGCCACGTGTTTATGGTCGATCTTTTTCATGAGAATGTCAATAATACAACCATTTAGATCTTGTTTCATACAGCAAGTGGATCACAGAAATAATTTCCCAACATAATGATAATTCTACTCATGCGTGTCAAATAAAGGGATTTTTGAACAAATTTATTGTAAGATGATTTGTAAGAGCAGGACCGTTTATTTGGGGTATTAGTTCACCTGTGCAATAACTGCTCTATTTTTTATTTAAGGACACCTGGAGACAAAATTACACTAAATGAATCCTGTATCATCGACTGCACACGTGCAATAATATTAACTAACATTCTTTTAAAAAATATTGCATTTGAAAATACAGTTACTTTTACACATACTGTATGATCTTGACATGTTTCCTTACTTCCACATCTGTTCTATATCAAATTTGACTGTAGAGTAATACTCAGTGAGTATGCTTCTTTATTTTTCCCTCTAATTTGTAGAAGGCCGTCTAGAGCATTCAAAATTGTTACTAACAATTTGTACATTGTAATTACAATTTCTTTTTTGTACAAACATCGAGTATCACGTTTTTTCTCGGTTTTAATATATCCCAACTATCAAATCTGTTCTGAATTTTATTCTTTCTTGCATAATTTCTTATTTCACTCAATCAATTCAAGTTCATCCAATAAACACTTGTGGATGTCAATAGACAAAGTGCTAAAGATTTCACTTCAGAATGAATTTTTTGGAACTATTCTAAAAAATTGACCATTGCGAAGTTTTGACTAAGACATTTGGTCACAATCCCTGTTTTATTCTAGTTCTATATTATAATTACGCAGCAAATGAAAAATCATTTGGGATATTGAGTGTTATGGTGTGAGAAGTTATCTGGCCAATAAATAGACGAAAAAAAGGTGGAATAAAAATATCGTTTTTCAGTTATTTAATACATTTATTTTTAAGAAATACAAATCTAGTTTCAAAATTTAAATATGATTTATTTACAAATATAACAGCCAATAGACTATATGAATACTTAATTTAAATTTCTTGACTATTTATTATTAACTAAATAAACTGATTATAAAATTAATAAAACATTTTTGCAGTATACTAGAAAAGTAACTATTAGGTTGTTTTATATGAAATGTCGTTTATTTTATTTGGAAATCAAAATGCTCAATCATAAATAAAAATCTATATAAAGTAAAGATTAATTAATTAATTGTAATATTACCTTGCAATATTAAACAGCTGCATAATATGAAATATTATTCAAACTAAAAACTTTGTTGAAAAGTTATATAATTCTTAGATAATTACATTTTAAACAATTTTAAAAAAAACGACATTTCATATGAAACAACCTAATATCAACAAAATGCTAGTTATTTAATAAAGTAATTATATTAATAAAATATTTTCATAATATTTGTATTAACAATCAACAGATATTTCATTTATTTTCATTCTAACAGAAAATCAATAATAATTTTATACAAAACCAAAATTCTGAAAACCTATACAAAGTAACGAAGTTAAAAGTCTTATCTTTGCACGATTCTTTGTAGCAAAATATTTTTTAAATTTATGTAATTATACCGGAGTTTTGCTATTTACATTTAATACTTTTCAGGAATTTAAAAACTATAATGATGCAATCAATGTTTTTAATCTAATTTTACCCATAAGCTCTCTTGATTTTCCTCAGAATTTAATGGTGCTTCTAGACAAGGGTCTTTGCTTGATAAAAATCAGTAAGTGTATATTATTTTATAATAATTTGTTTATTATTATTATTAACCCTTTGAGTGCCAGTTTTTTTCAACCAAAGTAAATTTATTTTGAAGATTATTTACACATTTAAAAAAAGTCAAAAATTACTTTGATAGAATATTGAAAGAAGCAAAATTCACTTTTCTTTATTGATGATAACTAATAAAATTTTTGATAACAAATGATTTTATTATGACTATTGATATAAAATTATTTCTTAAAGAACATTCTAGAAAAGTTCTAAAATCTAAATTTTGTATTTTTCATCTTGTAAATATGAAATTCTGTGGACGTTTACAAATTTGGTTCAGAGATATCTAAATTATTCAAATTTATAAGAAAAAAATTCAAAAGTAGGTTTTGCTATTTTGAAAAATACTCAGGTTCTATTTAGATTTTCTATGAAGTTTTTCTGCCCATATATGATCGATAGTTTTTCTATCAAACAATTTATTTTTCATGAATTTTAACTTCAACTTCAATGTGCTTTTTCACTTTGAAAAAGGCCTATTTTAAAATTGTAACTCAATTATTTGAAGATAATTGTTTTTTATAGCAATTATCTTCTATTTTTTATAGGTTCTAAATATTTTCGATTTGTTGTGTCTAATACTTTCTGAGAAAATCGCTCTGGACCCATAGGTCACGTCGGTATCCAAAAGGTTAAATAAATGTGAAATATATACGGCATTGATTTAGTTATTAGAAATGGTCACTTAAACACACTTGAAATTTTTTAATTTAAATTAATAATTTTATAAATTATATACTAAATTCATTATTTGTATTGGTTTCTCATTCCTTTTTGAAGATAACAATAATACCGTCGAAATATATAGTAAACCGTATGAGTAGTGAGTCATATAAATTACTGCCACTCTTGCTGACCATAGTCATATCGAAAATGATGTAGATCAGAATGTTGGTTGGGCCTGGCCCACTTAAATGTAGTGAAGTCTTAATAGGATGGAAACAAAGAGAAGGGGGTAAAGAATGATTCTGAGTAGATATAAGGATTCATTGATATATTATCAATGATGTAGAACGCGATCGGTGTGTTTTAGGAGTAATGAGGTCAAGGGATGAGTATATTTGATGATTGAAATAAGATAAAAATGTTGAAGATATGTAAAATTTTAAAAATCATCATAGTAGACAGATCACAATTTCAGTGCGCCATATAGATCAATACCCTCCCCTGTTAACAATTATCAATCCGAAGATGATACACCTGATTTAGTTCAATAAAAACTCCTATAATAAAATTAAAAAATCAATAAAGTTATAATATAGAAACATACATACTTACCCGTGTCTGCATGTAATTTGTTCAACTAAATAAAGAATTATATTATAGGAAGGAAGGAATTTGAAGAAAGTTTTTTTAACGTAAAAACATAATACATAGTAAATAATGGATGCAAACTTTCAAAATGTAGAAATGTTCAATTCAAAAAACTCTGTAAAACTATTTTTAGTAACTTTTTAGACAAGTTTTTTTTAAATTAAAGCCGAAAATTTTTGATAAAAATACCAATAACTCTACTTTGAGTTGTAGAGAAAATTAAGAAATAATTTCGTAAGATTTTTCATAAAATTCAATCAATTTAATAAATTTACAACTTTTCAGATATTTCAAAAATATCCATCGAAACTCTAGGTTTTTGAGTTTTTACCTCATTTGCAATTTACCAGGAGCAGTGGAACCAGAACCTTCAAATGAGGAGTTTAAAAAATACGGAAAACATAAAAATAGCTAATTCATAAACTTAATCATAATTGTAATTGGTTGTTCATTAAAACTTATACTATAGAAGTTTTTAATGAACTGAATCAGGTGTATTAATCACTTCAACATGTGAGCCAACCATTCAGATCACTTTCGAAAAATTAAAATATGTGTGTATCAGTACTTTGAAAATATTTTTTGATGAATCAAATTAAAAAAAATTTTTCTTTACTTAAAAGATCTCAAAAAGTTATCAGTACTATTATTATTAATTATTCTTATTTAATTATTATAAAATATAATACAGAATTTATATGTAAATAGAGTACTGGAAAATTAAAAAATGATAATATTGTATCGATTTTTATATTTATAAAAATTCAGGAAATTTCAAAGCAGCTCTGAAAATTTACATCGACGTAATAGAAAAAATGAAAAAAAATCTTGGTAAATTTACTTATTCATTTATCTTATCAAAAGTTAGTGGATTACTATCCATTTTTTGCAAACTTAACTTGATTCTGAACGCAAATAAACTTAGTCGGTGAAGTATCTGCTTGACAGCTGGAATCTGTACACTATAACTATTATGTGAACCCCAAATACACCAATCCGAACACAGTCTAAGTAGGACTTGGAATTCACTAATAAACACTAAGTTCAGGCAACACAGTTGTATTTACTGATATTAATCAATTCTTTCAGTCGACAACTATCAAGAACTTGAAAACGAAGATAACTTGTCTTGATTAGATAGTATTCAGTTCTTGGTTATGAATATATATGTCATGGGTATAATGCCACATACATTGAAATGAATACCAGTCATCCCCGTTCTCAAGTTCTTGATAACTGTTGACTGAGGGAATTGATTTGTTACAATCTGTTACGAGGGGAATGATGGTGGTTAAGTAATGTTTGAACTGCCTATTAGCCTATACTTTTATAGTTGACTTACCTTTCTAATTTTGATCAACTTTTACGATAAATTGATTAAATTATTTGACAAATTGATTTAATTATTTGGAAAATTAATTGAATTATGTTACAGATTGATTTAATTTTTTGGCAAATTTATTGAATTATTTGACAAATTGATTTAATTATTTGGAAAATTAATTGAATTATGTTACAGATTGATTTAATTTTTTGGCAAATTGATTGAATTATTTGACAAATTGATTGAATTGATTGGAGGATAAACATAAGCTCAGGGTTGGTAGTTACTTGTATAATTCAGCATAATTATCCTATATGACATCTAATTTTGACAAAAATTTGAGACCCACAAAATATAATCCTATGCATTATACAGCTTGATTCCATCACATTTAGGCCAGTCCATCATGTTCGGTCAATATCGAAATATCATTGAGGAAGCAGAAATATTCAGAGTTTTATTAATTCTGTTAAGTCAGGTGCATTTGAAATATTCACAATTTTAATTTACAAATTCTTATTATTTTAAGAGCCAGGATTTTAAAGGGAGCAATGAATCGTTTTCATTAAATGACTATTCATTGGAAAATGCTAATGTCCATTGCTTGGATAAATGTCCGATTTTAATGCAGATTAATGATCAAGTGTTTTATCATTTCATCAGTCTTACCGTATTTCGCAATTATTATATAATGCCTGGTTGAATATAGATTTAGAGCACTGTGCAAAATCAAATTCACAGAGCTGCGGAGCAAGTTTCGATTGACTTGCAAACTCATTTAACGGATGATCAAAATGATTTAGTCAGGGAAATAGTTAATGAATTAATTAATCCAAGTGGCGAAGCTTTTTAAATATTCGGAAATTCACGAAATAATTTTATTATTTGTTGAAATATTGTTTTGCGATTATTATATTGATTATTATTATTATTTTTTGGTTTTTCGTATTATTATTATCATTATTGTGAGGATTTAGAGTTTTTAAATGTGAAAATTTCGAGGAGAATATTTATTAAAGTTATGAAGAGAAAATCAACGAACAAAAATTATGTGATTAAAGTCTACTACACCAAACCACGTTGAGACAAATCACCTATAATATAAAACAAAAATCAATAAATTTATAGCATATAAACACACCAATTCACCTTGAGGTGGCTTGTAAAATGGTCACTGAGACAAACCCTACACTATAGAGACACAAAAAGTGATAGAGAAATAAAATAATGCACATTAACACAACCTATAATAAAACATCCATGTAAACTTTAACATGTAGCCATCAGAAGTTGAAAAAAACCCAATAATAAATTAATTTAGACATTTTTGAGATAATTTTAGAACGAAAAATGGCGGAAAAAATTTTTACACATCGGCCATTCAGGATAATTTGGGTTCATCGGCAGCTTTGCCGGCGCAATTCTTGTTCTGCTCGATCAATGGTATATATCCGCGTCATATTCATGGCTGTTTTTTCTTTTTCATACCACCAACGATCATGGATTAAATTCTTGCTTGTCTTGGTGATTTGAATATATATTTTTATTTGCATTCAATTTGTCTTCAATAAAGCTTTATTGGAGCGATTGCTAATGAGTAATTCTCAATTGATTCTGATAAAAATGGTTTTCATTGATGCATTTTAAAGCAGTAAACAATTCAACTGTGGCTGCAGAATCTTTCATGGATCTGCAATCCATACCCTTGACTATTTATCCATTGATGCACAATGAATTTTTAGTTCAATTAATAAAACTTTTCTTGTATACATATTTGATTACCAGTTCTACTTTTGCTCAATTCAAATAATAGTAAATTTTGTTGTCTTGATTGTTGAATTATTATTTACAACTGTTCACTAGGAGCTAGTTCTCTGATTCCACGTGATGTTTAAACACAAATGATACTTCACAGAAATAAGTTTAATTGTTTTAGAAACTAGGTCTTTCAAAAATGTCTAGGTCTTAATGAATAGCCGTCAAACAAAGTTTGTTGATCTTCCACTACCATTCACATGAGTGAAGTTGTCCCGCAATCACCGTTGGTACTGTAAGGCATTGGTGGATGTACCTGAGGAGGTAATCCTACACAGTTTTACTCCTCAAAGCACACTATTTTTCTCGTTAGCTACCGATAGAAGGTCATATGCTTTTACTGTCATCCTCTTTGCTTTCCCGGCGCTTTCTCACTTAATTTATTGCGACTTGGGGGAGATTTTTTATGTACTATCCAAAAATCAACTTTATCCATCTACATTCCACTAAAAATATGATGTCGTACGAAAAATTTTTACAAAAAAATAAAACATGACATAAATCACAACATTCCATCAACAATGCTATCTGTTATTATAATTAAAATGTTTAAAGGATTAAGGAGAAAATTTTGAGCATATCATTTATATAACAAATATTCAATTACACTTGCGCACTAACACTGCCTCCTATGTCAACATACATTTAAGCCCGTCCTCACATATATCAAGAATAAAATAAAATGACAATGTTTATTTAAAATCATAAATTGTTAGAGAACAAAAAATCATTTACTTCTAATGGACGGCAAACTACCTTCAAACTATTACTATTAGTATTTAATTTTGCACAGGATTTGTTTGGATGTCGGGATGAATAGAGCCAAAATTTCTCAGAATAGGCAAGTTGAGTGGGCATTCTTCATTTACCGTGATAATTATTTCTATCACACCTTCTGCCAATTGCCTAACGATCGGATTTTCTGGTTAATGTTCCCGCCAGCAGACGATGCTGGATTTTAAAATAAATTAATTATTTAAATGGTTTAATTTGTGTTGTTTCCATTTAATTATTTTTTGGTGTTTAATAGAAATTTTGTTATCTGGTTGTGGTTCGTTTGTGTGTTTATCTGTCAACTTCAGAAAATTAATTAGTTTTAATTATAAATTAGTGAGTCTTAGGCCAACAATTGATATAAAACTTTTACAACAGATTACAAATTTATGTATGATTAGAATTGAAGGGATCCCGATTGAAAACCGCCTCAAGTGTTACTTAACACAATATGAAATCTAAAATAGATACTTGAATTTTTGCTTGATTTTTCCTTTTTAATTTCCTCATTCTTTTTCCTAATTTCCTTAACGCTTTTAACATTTTTTGCTTTTTTTATTAATTGCTTTTTTTATTTTCCTTTTTTCCTTGCATCCAGATTTTCGAAAATTCTTAAATTTGTTTTGTCCCGTTTTTGTTATTTATTATTCAATTTTCTTGCTAAACTTTTTGTTTTAATTTGTTTTTATTTTTTGAATTTTACTTGTATGATTTCTTATGATTTATTTGTTTTTATTTGGTGTTGTTATGTTATCTGAGATTCACTTGGTACACCTATTTTTCATGTTATGTTACTGCCTAATATAAACAATTCTATTTCAAACTCAGTCCTTGCTCATCACCTATAATTAGTGGTGTTGGGCCAACACACAACTTTGTTTAAATGAATCGGTAACAGCACGCAAACACAACACGCAGATTTAAAATCAGACCCATAAAACATCAATTAACCATGCTAAAATATGAGAAAGAAAACAATTAAATATAAAATCAAGAAATACAAAAGTAAATTAAAATAATAACAAAGTGCAACAAGGTCCGCACGAAATAAACATAAAATAACATGAAAACATGAAAATTTGACCGGAATTTGACAATTTACTAAAAAAGTGAAAGTCAATGAAAGTTGGAACTAAAATCAAATAATTTGAATTGGAAACAATTCAATTAAAAGTTTAAAAAAAATTGTCAAATAATAATAATAGAATATACCAGAAAATTACAAGGTCAAATTTTGTTTTACCACATCAAATTTAACACGTAAGGTTAGGGTCGTACAATAGGTATATTTACCGATTCATTTTCACAGAATTTTAATCAGTTTCTTTAACTAGAACTCGAAAAAACTTGGCTTATCAGTTAATCAGTTGGAATCAGAACATTTTTAATGTGAGTGGAGGAATGTTCGAAAACATTCTCCACGTCGCGTCCGGACAACCTCATATGAGCTCTGTTTAGCGTCGGCGTGGGGAAAGGTTTGTACTGATATATTAAGAATGCTGTATATGATTCAACGATATGTTATATATGCCAATATCAAATAAAAGTTTTAAATCATGAAAGTTCTATGTCGAAATTTTTCCGGCCCACAGCCGACACATTACCGCAAGACAATAAAATATACACACCCCAACCAAACTGTGTAAGTGTGGTGTAAGTCCGCCAATAGTTTGTGCCCGCGAAGGCTACGGCGTGAGAACGAAGTAGCTGAAACGTCAATATAATTCCGTATAGGGGAAGTGGGGTTGATGAGGGAATAGTCTTTTGGCTAGTCCATCATCACCCTATTCCTAAAAATTCGACCTAAATTATAATAAACCACATCGGCTCAAAATCAAAACACTGAGTAGTCTAGTGGGCACTCCTAAATTCCTAATATCGATATAATTCAACCTAGGATCAATTAAGGGAAGGTGACGGGGAAATTAATGTTGTGAAATCGTTGTTACGTCAATAATTTGGAATTTTCGAAAATTAAAATATGAAATTTGAAGTAAATTTAATAAAAAAAACTGTAATTTTCTAAAAACTTTCACAGTAAAAAAATAATAAAATCTGCATAACCCTAGGAGTAAGTCGACAATCGAACTTCTAAATTGCGTTTATTACTAGGTATTAGTCAGCTAAACCAAAAAATTAACCCATTCAAAAAATTTCATTCATCCGTAAGCCATACAAATTGCAGAGAGTTAACGTTTCCAGTTATAAGGCATCTATCCGACTCAGGACAATCGAATGACAGAACTTACAAATACATATTCCAATGATAAAATGAAACATAAAAGGTCCAAAAATAGGTAAATATTATTACTAAATATGAAATGCATAGGGCATTTAAGATTGGTCTTGGGATAGTTCTGTCAGATCATACTAATATACGGTGTAGAAGTCCAAGTGCTGAATTATAATTCTCCCATCTGAAAAATACCCCAAATATCTATCAAAGTCAAAATAAAAAGTAAAACGCATTTAATTTAATTGCATGTCAACCTTCATCAAGACAATATGACAAATGACCAACAGTGGTAAAAAGGATATCACATTGAATGAGTCCTTCCAAGTCTCTGTACCACACCCCAGTAATAAAATCCACGGAAGCCGACGCAGGGATGATCAATTGATAGAGTAGCATAAAATAATGTCGAATGACGGGAACAAGTGGCGTACAATTCGAGATGCGAAATAAAAATTTGTGAACCTCCAACATGATGGTAATGGAGATTGAGTGCGCTCTGAGATGGCCGATCAGAACCCTTCGATCCAGTTTCGATTACTTCAGTTGAATAATAATGACGTCCATGCGAGCTACTAAAATAACTATCAGTAAATAATAAGATTGCAAATAATTAACAAAAGACGAGATTTCATTGAAAATAAGTCTAGAGCTAAATAATTTAATTTGCACGCAGTTGAGATGATATTTCATGATAATCAGATCGCAAATTAATCCACATAACTGGGAAGAAACATGCACACGTATATGAGACCTGCAACAGCAACAGTGTGTGCGTAGACGGAAAATTCAATCTCGGTCCGCACACAGACTACTACCTGACCTTTATTCTAGAACCAATCAATTAAAACTAAATCATAAGCAAAAATCCCTCTCACCTATTAAAAACAGTGGCACACAAACACGCGACCTCTAGCAATAGCGAGTGTGCTGACAGAGAGTTCCAACTTTTCTGTCCTCGATGTGTGCATCCCCATTTCTATATAACTGATGTACTCGTATATCACACTTAAATTCAAACTGCCCAAATTGATGCGTCAAACGAGGATAAAAATTCGCGGTATCTACATGCGCCAAACGAGGATAAAAATTCGCGGTATCTAAATGTGCCAAGCGAGGTTCTACGAAGCACCGAAACGAACTCGACGGAGGAAAGAATGCGAGAAGGTAATTGTCGTAAATTATCAGTATAAAATTGATCATTTCTCGAGTCTTAGTCCCATGAATTGAACGCAGGAGACCATGCACGATTCTCGACGATGACCTTGGCCTGGAGGGCGATAAATCAAAAATGTGTTATAAAAATATAAATGACCTTTTCCAACTTATGCTACGAATTCAAGAGTTGCATGTCATTGCCAAGTCCAACCCGTAAGAATAGCTAAACCAACGTTCGAATTCCCAATGTGACCTATAACCCACTCCCTAGCTAGAAGTATCCGAAAGGATGAGATGCGAACTCCGGCTTTCATGAACCATTGTTGTCCGAGTTGTACACTAGAATAGGAGACAAGTTAAAGTACCATATAGTTTTCATTTTTTTTGTATTTTATTTAATAATAACGACATTTCGTACTCTAATATTTAATTTATTTATTATATCCTTATGATGATGATAGTTTGTGATTAATTTTTTTAACATTTAATTTCTTATGATAATGATAGTTTGTATTTGTAATATTTAATCTATTTAATCCTTAGGACAATGATAGTTTGTTTTTGTGACATTTAATCCAGTTAATCCTGATGATAATATTACTTGAAGTATATTACTTAAATTTTAAACTTTCCTAGAGCTAATTGAATTTTTGAAGGAAGTTATGAATTTCATTTAAACAACGTTCAGACTCTTTTTCATGTTTTATCCAACCATTTTCTTTAATTTTTTATAATCTTTAATACTTAGAATTACGATATGTTAGTGCAATGGTAGGATTGATTATAAACGGAGATCGCATACGAATGACAAATTTCTTGATTGATGATGTTTTCATGACCATCTTATCTAGTTCGTAGTTGATTGTAGATTTTGTGATAATTTAGAATGGGAGTATGCATGTTCTCAGAAAAATGAATAGTATAATTAACAAGTCATTACTCGGATTGAACAGTTGATGGAGTGTGGAAGCTAGGGGTCGCAATCAAGTCGCGTAACCGTTAAGTTATATTGGGGTCAAGGACACACAAACCATGAACCACACAGTGGTTAAAGATTTCTTTAAGTGCTTATCTGATGAGAGCGTTTCACTCGTGTTTGTACTGGAATTTCTATTTTAAATTTTATTGTTTTTGAGTATTTTTAAATTTGTATTTTCTGAACTTTTCTTTTTTTGTGTTGGGCCAGAACGTAAACGGCCTTGAGGAATGTTTAAATGGATCAGTAACACACACGCAAATACAACAGGCAATTTAAATAAACCTATTGAAACACCAACTAAACCCTATCAAATATGAGAAAAAAGAGAATTAAATATAAATTAATAAACATAAAAATAAATTAAAATAATAACAAAACGCACCAAGATCCGCACGATACCAACACAAACATAACAAGAAAACACAACAAATTCGACGAAATTGAAAAAATTAATAAAAGTTCATGACTTATTTTTAGGTGAGAAATGTTCATTTTGGAACCCTCTCTCCACGTCGCATCCTTGCAACCTCGATAGAGCTCTGCTTGGATGTCGGCGTGGGGGGAGAGGTATTTTTTGTTTTATTTGATTATATGCAATATTATGCGATTTTTATGGATTGACATTGGATGGTAATTGTGTTTATTTGTTTATAATTAATAAATATTATTAATATTAATACATTGTTTTATATGTTTAAATAAACTAAACTTAAATTTTGTCGAAATTTTTCCGGCCCACAGCCGACACATAACGCAAGAAAGCAAAATCTACATAGTACAGATGCATGTAAGTGCGTGGAAGATCGCCAATGATATGTACCCGTGAAGACTCAGCGTGAGGAACGCAGGGGGTCGTAACGTCAATATTATCCCTATAGCTGAAGTGAGAAATAAGGAAGAAGTCTCCGACTCCTTCCTCGTTTCTCATTTCTGTAAAATCGACCTAAAATTCTATTACACACGGCTCAAAATCATCACACCGAGTAGTCCAGTGGGCACTCAGTAAATATAATATGAACACAATATGCGCCTAAGGTCTATTAAAGGGAAAGGGTACGGAGATAAATTAAATTGAAATCGTTGATATAGCTAATTCCGTATTGATGTTTCGAAGCAAACTAGATAAAACTTATTGCTAAAAGTAAATTAAAATTCATATTTTGAAACAAATTAGATAAAAACTCATTGCTAAAGGTAACTTATATTCGTATTTGAAATAAATTAGATAACTTTACCGGTAAATTAATGGAAAATCATTAAATTTATTGATTAAATTAAATTAAGTACTGTAGTTATTGATTAAAGACAAAGAAAAATTAAATTAATTCATGAAATTATTATGATTAAACTAAAATAATTATTGGGTAAAAATAAGCAATTCATTAAATTAGGTTATTATAAAGTATTGATTAAAAGTAAAATGATTATTAGTTAAACCAATTAATAGGCACAATTAACGAAACTCATTGAGTAACAAATAACATTTTCCCTTTTCGTAACTTGTAGATTCAAACTAACTAATGTAAATTCATTAACGTGCTGAGTAAACCAAAAGTAAAACCATGCTCGATAACAATTCAGTACCTATTCGAATAAAATTGAAATATAGTTTGGATTCATTAATTGGGGATTTTCCAGTAATTTATCAAGATAAAGTAGTCTATCGCCAAAGTAATCTATCAGTTTAACGAATGGTAAAGTAAAAATAAGTGATTGAGTAATGACAATTTACATAATTGGACTAAATTAAAGTAATTATAGAGTAAAACGTATAGTAATAAAAGTACTGAAATGTATTGTTTTAAAAAACAAATTTTCCATCAATAAATATAAATTCATGGATCCAACATAAAGAGTAGGTTGTTACTTAAAAATAGGTTAAAATAAAATCTACACAAATAAAAACAACCAAAATTCAGGTTAACAGGTAAATCAGAGAAACAATCAAAATGTTATATTAATATTACACAAATTAAACAGTCATAGAGTTATGCTTACCGACAACGACAAATTAAATCCAAAAAACATAACAAATAAAACCCAATGATATAGTTCCACATGCGAGACCCGCCATAGAGCCAAGTAAAGATTGTCCTAAATGTGTTGATAAAATATGCCAAATCAAACGAAATACCAACTTACCAAATTGCTGCAACACAACTGAAAAATTAAATTCCAGTAAATAGAAAAATCGATAAACCCTGAAATTGAAATCAGAATAATGTAAACACCGGATAAACCTACGAAAATTCATTATCGTCATCCGCTCATAAATTCTAAATGGTGGAATTGACATAAACACCGGACATAGATCCAAACATCGCCGTTCGCTCGTAAATTCTAAATAGTTGAATTGACATAAACACCGGACATAGATCCAAACATAGCCGTTCGCATGTAAACGCTAAATTATTGGTAGCGACATTTCAATGGTCATTCGTATATTTGACGAAAATTAAATAACCCCGCATGCCTAAGATAGTTCATTTCCGCGTACGCTAGGGATAGACATAAATAAATTTTATTCGAAACCCAAACTTATACGGTGATCTCCCGCAGTTTTCTATGCTTAAAATTACTAGAGTGAAAATCTAAAATAATAGCCATCAAAATTGTTTCTGTTTTAACGACAATTACCAAATTAACAACCGTGTATATCTATACTTAATGCCAAGCTGTTAGACTACAACTGATCTACTGTTAAAACCCTGAATGCCCCATAACTCAATTAGTGTGTCGATTTCGCTTAAAGATCATGATAATCTTTAAAAAGATACGTAGGAACGTCATGAGAAGATATAGTTAACGAGATATAGCACGCCTAACACTCATAGGTAGACAGCCCTAGTAGGTTCACAACAAGTTACCATAAAAATCAAAAGCAATAAATTTAAATTCGATAAGTTTGAATTTTGATAAGCCCAATGGCAACAACCTAGTCATTAGTGAATCTAGTATAACAATTGAGCGAACAAATTAAATAAACTACTTTTCACCCCTATACGCAAGTAGTTGACCTTGATGCACTTTTAGAAAAGAATATGCCGCTCAAATGGAACGATACTCCAATGACCGATGAGCAATCTCGAAAAGAACCACCCCCAAGGGCAGAATTCTTCCAGGAAATTCAACAACAGTGGCCGTACCCCACTACTTGGAGGTTACTGGGCCTAAACAGCGACCCGTGTGGACTCGCCGGTCAACAATATCCTGCAGCGGAGACGTATATGAATGCGTGGAGTCTCCTCACCCAATGGGAGCGGGTGCAGGAGCAGGTGGATCTACAAGTGGTCAAGGCGAGGATGTATCTCGCCAATGTAGAAGAAGACATCCTCGCCGGGCGAATCGCAGAAGCCTACCCACCTCGCCCAGTCCGCGATACCCGACGCCCATACCCTGTGGTTCCTCCGAGAAAGAGCCGACAGAAGTCGTTTCCTGTAAATTAGAAACTCCAAAGACACTAACGATTAACACGAACTAGTTTTGATCTTTTTGTTGTTATTGAAAAGAAATGTTCTTTACCCTGTCTTTGCGTTTGATCATTTGTCTAAGAATATTCGTTTCAATCGATATGTTTACGATAATGATAAAAATAAATTATATAAATTATTAGCGTTAAATTCAACGAACTTATCCATTATAGCTATGGCCACCAGTCAAATTTTGCAAGCGGAACTAGACCGTACAAGGAACACAAATACGGACCTCCTTCACCAAATACTCCAGATGACAAGAGAGGTTCAACAGATCAAAGGACTTGGTCGGATCCGAAAAGAGTCAAAATGTTATATCACCGAATATCTGCAGCACAGAAAGGTTGGGCTGAAGAGCGACAGCTCAATCAGAGCCTGCGCACCCAAATACGAGGATTAGAAGTAGCCCTAGCAGTTTGCCGGGAGAGGGAAGCGATCAGCTATCCGCTCATATTTGCCCCGTCCCAGATGGTGCAGAAGAATCCTCAACCAGTAGATCAGTCCTCAACTCAACCAATAAATCGTCGGCCGGGACGCAAAGAACGTGCTCGACGCCGAGCTGCACAACAATCAAAACCGTCCCATTAACTCTTGATAATTATATATTTCTGTTGAATTTAATAAAGTAGTTGTAGTTGTAGTTCAATTGTTTCTTAGGGGCTCTTACACGTAGATGTTATTATGAGTACTCGCGTCGCAACTTTAGATCACCTCTCCACATTCGATTATGAATTTACTTCTACAGGGACAGAGCTAAGCGAGCATAAGTCTTCTATTGACAGCTCGTGAACCCGAGGGTTGTCCGAGCAACTACAGTACTAGTGATAATACTCAATTTTTGCGGACAATCCACCACTTGAACACATTACCAACGTTGCCTAGCAACGGGTGCCAAGTGGCGATCAGAATCATTTTGTATGGCGTTACCAGGGCCGCCATGAGGATAAGCAAATAACGAAACCCTGTAACCCACCATTTGTAAAAATCATTGCTTTTGCACAAAACACTATTGCCAGCAATTTCCATTAACGGATAAAAAATAATTCCAGTCGATTAACGTTTTAACAGATATAATAGCACTCAAGAAACATTTTTTAAAAAAATTCCGAGGTTTGTCAGAAAAATTAAAATGAGTTATGAAATAACTGATGAAATAAAAATGAATTTTATTTAAAAATTAATAGTAAGATTTTTTATTAATTGAAAGTGATGATAATTATGTTTTAAACTTCTATTACTCGTATGTGAAACAAAATAATTAATATTTACCTTTTTGATTAAAATTTAGCTAAAAACATTATAATTCAGTTCTTTATTAATTCTTTTAAATATTTTATTGTTTATATTAAAGATTTTTTCAATTATTTTGTCGAAGCTATTTTTTTATTTTGAACATTACTGGGCTTATAGACTACATTGTAAGACAACAATGTTATATTTTTCAAAAAAATTATTGTCATTTGATTAAGAAAACCTGTTAGATAATTAATATTATTGAATATTTTTACTCAGACCTTCGTTTTTAAATCGAAAAATGCAAAGTTTTGATGAAATAAAAATGATTGATGAATCTTTATATACGAAAGACCAATGTAAGAAAATTTTGATATTATAGGTCTGCTTATAATTGCATCAAAGTTTTTATTAGGTATTAAAATTTACGCTAGTTGAATTTATTAGCAAAAAAGATTTGAATATACGTAACTTTGGGATTTGTGAGCTACAAAATTTCTTCATTTTGTATTGGTTGATAAATTAAATTATTTAACGAACAGGTAATTTATGTTTTATTATTAAATGCCACTAGAAATTAACAACAAGATTTATTGTTCATCATTTCTTATACGCTTTACTTGATTGCATCAATTTTTTGAATCTTTTTATATTAGGCCAAATTTTTTAGTTTTGGAGAATTTACACTTATCATTTAATATAAAATGGAAAAAATTGGAATATTTATGATAAAATTACTGTAAGATGTGGTTTAAATGTTCTTTAATCGATCTCACAGTTCAGTTAATAAACACAACCCAAAATACATCCACAGATAATATAATTACGTTAAAAGTTTAATAGGCCTAATGTTTTTCATCTTCTAAACTATGGAAGTTGGTTTCCGTTTCTGTGAACAGTGTCAGTGAGCTAAGTTTTGGAACCCCATAGATCTCTATAGAAATACACGCCTTGATTTTAGCGAGGCCTGTCGAAAAGGTCTCGAACACCCAAAAGAATATATTTATTAGATAAACGAATACTTATCATTGATAAAATTTGTGAATTTAAATAAATTTGCATAATAATTAAGATAATTGCTTATTTTATGGATGTGTGCAGCCAATCAGATTTTACTGGGTTACTGCGGGGATTTTTTTTGGTTTTTTAATATTTTTTCTTTATTTTTTAAATTATCTTCTTTATTTACTCTGTATTTTCTTGCTTATTTCGAGATTTCATTAAAATCAATCTTTTATTTTTGTAATTATGGCTTTTATTGTTATTTCCGCCATTTTATGATTTTAACTTCTAACCTCGTTTTGCTAGGTTTTTGTTTTATTTTTACATCGATATTTTTGGCTGTAGGCGGTTCTTTTTAATTTATTTACCTCGACAAAGTTCGAAAGCCGCACAAAACACGTTTTCCAATATTGATCAAATGATATGCTAAATCACAAAATATTCCAATCGCAACAATAATTATTAATTAATTTGGAAATTTAATGCTCAGTATCTCATATCAATATATTATTATCGAAATTATGACGTCATGTCAAAATTATAAAAAATTAGCACCAGAACAAAACTAATGGCATTCTTTACATGAAATTGAAAACATTTGTAGATTCGATTCTAAGTATTTACAAACCTTAAATAATAATGGTCGAAAATTGTACAAAATTTATGTGACGACGAAGAAAAATGCTCATTCAGTGAATGAATGGAGAGAACATGGATTTCTTCATTCAGTGGAATGGATATCCCATTCGGATCAAGCTCCTATTCATCAATCTAATTTACAGCCGGCCCATTTAACTCATTCGCAATCACAACCGTACATGCACTTTGCTGACATGCAGTGATTTTCTGTGAACTGATGCGTGTTTGCTGCCTTGGACTGTAAGGTCATCATGCAGCATGAATATATATGGATATACTGTTAAAATATATCCATGTTCTCTTTCATTACAAAAGCCCGGAGTGGCTTATATTGAAAAATGCTAATGTCCAGCAGTTGCAGAATTACATACTTCATACTAGATCAATAATTACAGTAAAATCACATCAGTGGCATGCAGGATTGAATATATATGACAGATAGAACGCATCTGAGGGATATGTGTCCAATCCACAGTCATAGACTCTTACAATTGCCAAAACAGCATTGTTATCATACATTATTCCGTGTTATTTCTTTATCCTCGAACATTTTAATGTAAAACAGTTCTAATTTATTAACTTCAATGCAACTGTTCTAATCATGTATATTGCAGAATGTACCAGTCATATAATTGTTATATCAATTATAAAACCCTACATAACCTTCTAGGAAGAAATTCGAACATCGATGGAACAAATATTAAGCGGAGTAGTAGCTAGGAAATGAAACCGGTGATAGAGACAATTTTTCAAAAATATCTGAAAAACCCAAATATATAAAGATAGAAAATCTATGATGTTGGTCTGTCTTGCGAATCGGTAGCGACCTATTTCCATGTTCTTAACTACTGTGGCTTAACAACCACAACAAAACATTTGCTTTAACTGTTTAATACCCGTCGCTAAGTAACGTTGTATCGAATAGGTGGATATCAGAGAAAGATGAGCTCACCAAAATGCAAATTGCTAAGGCCCTGGCATATCTCTAAGTGCACGGATAGTTTGATTTAGTTTCTTAGGTCTCCTTGCATTTCACTTAATATTATCTCTAACTCTCTTTCGCTCATTTTACTACGGTTGCTAGCATTTCAAAAATCATTTTAGCATTTCAAAAAAACGAGAAGAATGTTGAGGTCTCGATAATTAAAACCCCAACGTGCTGGGTCTTAAATAGTAAAAATAAAAAAACTGTATATATTTACCTAATATAATTACACTTCATTACTTTTAGCTTCCAATTCAAAATAACAACAAAAATAAAAAAGGTGCGTGTTGTATATAGTTTATGTTATTTCGTGCGTGTTATGTAATAATTACTGCAAAGAAACGAAAATCGTGTAAACCTTATTCTGATTATTTAATTAGTTCCTTGTCCGGGTTCTATCCCTTTGAGGAAGTTTATTGGTAAAAATTTTGTGCGAATAAACGGAAATTTAGTTCCGTATTTATACTAAATTTTAAGCTAAAAATAATTTATAATAATTTTAAGCCATATTTTATTAATGCTAAACTGTAAATATTTATATTATAACTGTCATAACTATTGTAATTATAAGCCCAAATTCGTAACATAATTATAATGCTGATAATAATATTTTAACCTTATATTTATTTAATTAATTGTTGATTAAAAAGAATAAAAAAATGCAACCAATAAATAAATAAATTTTTCAATATTGTGTGGGTTTGTGGTGTTTAAACTTGACCCCAAGCATATAACTTTCTCGCTCTCCAATAGTTACCTGTTGCTAGGCAGCTTTGGTACTGTAACTACTGGTTATGAGATCGCCAAACGTGAGCGCTACGAAAGAACAACTAAGGCCCGATCTCATGATGCGTTTAACGCACTACCGATAGGAGGTCTGTGTGCGATTTTCCTACCTTCGGTCCCTTTCACATAATTTAACACTTTCTTGAAGCACTTTCTGCCCGAACCCTAGTTCATACTTCCAGTTAAACGATTTTATTTTCAACACGACAAATTAATGAAACGAAAAGAAAAGAGACATTGAAATAACACAACGGTTTATTTATTGATACATTAAACAACTCAGCTTGACGTATAAGTAGTGCGTTCTGCCTTGCCTGAACGTCGCGGTAAGGGTTTTCGCCGCTGGTTTATTGACGTTAGTGGCCTCTCTGTATGCCAGCTGAGCCGGCGCAAATACGAGTGGATACGTTACGGCATTGCCCTCTTGGCAAGCCGATAACGCCACTTCCAGACTGCGGATTTGCGTTTTCTGTACTTGGCATAGTTGTCTTTCTTCGGTCCAACCACGCTGTGCTGCATTCAACTTTTGATACAGCGTCTTCACCTTGGTTGGCTCTATCCATTTTGCATTGATCTGTTGGATCTCCCGTGATAGGTGTAATAACTGTCGGTGTAATTCTGCGTTTTCTCGACGTGAGCGTATTAATTCCCCGATCAGAGCTTTGAGTGGATCCATTTCTATAATTAAGTAATTCATTAATAAATAATACATCTCTATTTGTAGAATTCTTATTTGTTTTCAATGGATCTTAATTGTTCGCCTATGGGTGGAAAAATTCATTAACTATCTGTTCTATACACTGTTTCAAGTATTTTGTCACTCTATTACTGTCATTTCTATCTCAAAAGTAAAAAATCGTTATTAGGCAAAGAACGCAAACATTCAAAATCCAATATTTATTTATTATGACATGTTACCGTCGGATTGAGTTTGGATAGGGATGTTTTCGACTTCGGCTATGCCGTTCGCGAGCATATGGATGATCCTGTCTTGCTCTGTTACCGCGGTCCTCGTCGCGCATTTCTTTCGGAAGAATCCTCCATGGGACTACCACGTTCATTGGTGTGGCTAGTCCCTCCAATATTGGGTCCTCCAGTTCGTTGGGTATGCAATACGACGGGGCGTATCCGTCGGTGCTTAGAATCCTGCCGGTGGCGATGTCAGAGTTCACTCTGGCCAAGTGATATCTAGCCATCTACACTTGTCGATCCGTCTGCTTCTGCCGTTTCTACGAGACGGGCTAAGATGTATTCTGCACGGCTTCGACTTTCTCGGGCGGGGTTCCGGCCCGGTTCCCTTTTCGCCACATAAAGGAGGTCCACATCATCACAGTTTTCCGAGTAGCCTCTTCGGGAATCCCTCACAGGTGAGATCGTGAAATCTGCGTCCCACATTGCCTGCCTGAATCTCGCGACAGACCGTGCAGGGAAACGTACAGTGACTCGCGAGGCATCGATCCATGATTCGTCTAAGACATAAATTATATGATATGACTTTTCATTATGAAAGAAATAGATAGGGGTTGAGTTGCTCGTGTGATCTTTATTTAGGTAGCAAGGTATAATACGATTTCTACTGTCTTCTATTCCTCGAACCCGCTCATATACGATCATAAAATTGGCGATTCAGAAATCGGGGGACCTATAGGGTCTGTCTGGGTTTCTACAATAGGACACTATTGGGTCATATGGGCATAGTTTTAATATAATCGTGAGCTACTCATATACATATATACTCTCGTTTTACTGTCGATGGTTCTTGCTTTCGGGTAGCTATCATTGGATATAGACGCATCAAAATCATACTCGTCATAAATTCCTTGATTTTTGTTGCATACATAGATGAACATCTTTATGAAATAAATAATGAAAATTTTCAGCCATTTATTCTTTAATTCATCTAACAAATGTTATAAATTTTATGGGATCTCTCCGGTGGATCGGTATCGATGATCTGATTCACTTCTCCTTCCAGGTTTTGATAAACATAACACCGTTACTACGTGGCACTCGGTTGAATTACCTCACTTGTGTATACTATGACTATCCTTCGATCTAGGTCTTGTGAAAGGTTATAATGGAGTATACAGTGATAAAATTTACCTCCTGGATAACCGTACCTTTCTTCCGATGGCCCTTCTCTTGGCTGGTCCCCTGGTAGTTCAATATGGTGGTCTTCCTCTTGATCGAGTATAATGATTCTTTTTGTTCGGCGCTTGCATGATTTTAGACGTTCAGGTGAAATGAACTTCTTACCAGAAGACTTACCATTTATACTAGCTCAATGATCTGCACGCTAATGGTTGCTAATTTTTCTATCCACAGTGACGTGGCGAAATTGGTTTGTTGATTATTGTAGTAAACGGCTGGACTATTCATTTCTTTAAACCTGTAGGTGTGAATATAAATTTTCTTATTGCGAATTCGATTGACGTGTCCTGTTTTCTCTACTGCAAGTGGTAACCAATTATCTGTCTATGCCAACTACTACTTAAGTTTCATTTTCGCAGATTAGCATGCCTTGTGTTGTCGGCGTTTCAGGTCACTCCCTGAGTTCACGTGGAAAACTTGTGGATTTAATTATCTCATTTAATGAATTTATTCATATCTCATGATCGAAATAATTTTAGTAAGTATTATAGTTTGTTACTCATCATTTATTAGCTAAATCTGCAGTCGATATTCTCTTTCATCACACAATGGATCGTGCACCTTATCTTGACAATCAACGTCCGTCCATGAGCCTTGAATGTTCCATCAAAACGTGCGAACGTCATTTCAGTCCTATGCCTTTGAAATCAATATGGATTCTGATTTATTGGTATTAACTATCTATAGTAGTTCGGTTTTTCTACTGGTTGTATCTAATTATAAATTACTTATTACCAACGGAACATTTCGATTTACTGTGTGTGTATTTTATCTTATGCATTTATATTATTTGTCAAAAAAACAGTTATGTTAATCCACCAAATGAACGATAGGTAATCTTACCTCTTTATAAATTGGTCGTTAGTTTATTAGGCCAATGATTGATGTTTCATGGTCTGATTTTAAATCTGCGTTTTATGTTTGCGTGGTATTATCGATTCATTTAAACAAAACTCTTTTCTGGCCTAACAATATGTACAGCTGACGAAAATTCATGCAGAAGGTAGCATAAAAAACAATTATATAAGTTCAATAATTTTATGTAATTGAAGTCAAATATAAAATATAGATCACGTATACAATTAAATATACAATTTTATAAGTAGGTAAAAGTGAGCTCACGATGATTCTCAAATTTTCTTAGTCAAAACAAAGAATCCCCTGGCAAAAACTCATGACTAATGTTGGGCAAAAATTGATAAAGCCCATTTTTTGATTAACCTGCACGATAACGCCTGTGTGGTTTTGAGTAGAAAATTTAAAATTAGATAAAAATGGAAAATTTAAAGAAAAATAAAATAAATAAAATTTAAGAAAAATTTTGATACATAAAAATGGAAAAATTTAAATTTAAATCGAAAAAAATAAAAATTTTTATAATTTTGGAATATCCTAGAAATTCCTTGTTTTACTGCATCAAAACACACACACAAACAATCGTGATATATAAGGCGATGCTGGTTGAGCAAAAATTAATACATTTTATTATTATCAACAATTATTATCTCGTTGTACTCTAAAGTGAGCCCTTATTTATTTTATATTAATTTTTATTGAAAATTCATGTATGAATTGTTTTTTTTATTATTATGATTGAGAATAAAACTTATTTGAAAATATTTTTTTCTATATTTTTACCCATCATAATCAATTGATCTATTTGTCACTTAACATCCATTATAAGGTCTTAAATTTAAAATCACTATTTGCGTAGCTGTATGATCACATACCATAGAATCACACGCACGCAAGAAAGTAAAATGAAAATTTTATTTTCGGTACCCGGATCGAACCGGTTGTTAGTGGGGGAAGCCGCGGCGAAGGCATTAGCCAGGTCCGTCCAATATTCTCCCCTTCCTAAATCCTATCGCCCAACCCTCGAAAGAGCAGAGTTGAGGTCCTGGGAAAGGGTAAATATAAAGTTTAAAAGTTACCAACAAAAGAAGAATATGTAGACTAGTAGTTAGAAGAATGTGAATTTTATTTTATTCAACAAAACCTATCGCCATAAACAAAATTATTCACTAACTTATATACACTATACTTCGAGACTAATTACAATAGAAAGTTTAATCGGCTGTATATCAGATTTTCGTAACATCATTATTCGTAATTAATCTACGTCCTAAACCTAAAAGTCAAAAATGAGTTCGACTATAAATCCAAATTTTACGTCATCATTATCTAGATTTTTGCTACTTCGTCAAGGTAAAAATTTTATTCAGGTTACAAAATTGAGACCATGACCCTATGACCCGTAAAATGACTATCATTGTACTATTATCGTCCTTATTGTACCTTTAAAATTATTATTTTTACCAAAAATTTCATTATTTCTATTATTATTGTTATTATTAATATTATTATTTTCATATTATTATTTTCATATTATTATTATTATTAATTTTATTATTAATATTATTTTCATATTATTGTTATTACTATTAACATTATTATTTTCATATGATTGTTATTATTATTATTATTATTATTATTATTATTATTATTATTATTATTATTATTATTATTATTATTTCCATATTAATTTTATTATTATTATTTCCATATTAGAAATATTATTAGTATACTATTAGTATTGTCGTGACTAACTATGTAGCACCATTTATATTAATTACTTAGTAGTATCACTTTTATCATGCTTCTGATATTATTATTATTATTATTATCATTAACATTCGTAATATTATTAATTTCATATTAATTATTATTATTATTATTATTTTGATATTAGTATTATAATTATTATTATTGTCAGTGTTCATATTACCTATATTATTATTATTGCTAAAATATTATTATTATTATTGTTATTGTCATTACTGTTGGTATGAATATTATGATTATTGTTAACTATATAGTTCTATTAATGTCAATAACATGTCCTTACCTTCCTTGTGTTTTGATATCATTATCATCGATAACCTTACTATGATTATCATTATTGTTATTGGCACCGCCGATATTATTATTAATTTAAAAGTTTTACGATTGTTATTATTTTTATATTAGTATCAGTAGTACTTCTACCAACCTTAATTTTTTCATTAACGTTATTATTACCAACATTATTACTATCGGTACTGTTATTGTATTATTAAAATATTATTAACCACATGATTATTTTGCTATCATTATTATTACTCCACTAATATACCATTCATATAATTATTCCACTATCACTAATGTTAGGTTAATATTGTTATTATCACTAAGTTATTATTATTCTGTATATTATTATTGTTATTCCTATTGCTGTTATTATTACAAAAATTTTTATTGCCATCATTCGCATTTTTGTTATTATTATCACGATAAGTCTAACCACATTAAGATTTTCGTTATTTTCATTATTATTATTATTACTATTAACATTAATATTATTTTTACTGGAGAGATGGATATAATACAGAATCAATATTACCTACTATTACTTTTAAAGGTTAATTCGTAAAAATCATTACATCAAGAAGATAAACGCTTAGAACTTTATTAAATTAAAAAGAAAAATCACCATAACAAATTGTAAATAAATCCAGCATAAATAACTATCGACATCGGGATTTCTTTAGCGAGCTGTTTTTGGATAACCTGCAACTTAACAGCGAATAAAATAAGCAATAAATTAAAGACCATACCTGATAGTAAGTATTGACGCTGGAGTGGGGCGCAGCAGAAGATCCGGTGGCGGAGAAAGATCTAAAAATGTAAAAATATTAGTTAAAAGTAGCTAAAATAAATTTACCAATTGTTTAACCCGTTGCTATAGTAATAAGCGACAAGCAGGTTAAAACACATTTAGAAAGAGACTATATAATGGAATTCCTTCTAAACCTTTGAGTTTTTAGGGTCAAAACTGTGACTAGAAATACTAAATAAATTATTTTATGTTATAGAAAAGTAAATTTTAATTTTTACAAATAAAATTTTATAAATTATATAATATTTATAAATTATATTATGGTAATTAATATTAGAATTTTTATTTCTAAATTTTAGTAAATTAGGGTTTCTTTTTGGTAATTAAAATTGGCTTTTATAAATTGGAAATAAATTCGTAATCTGAAAAATAGAAATTTTAATATTATTATATCATAGGACCCAGGCGTCCCCAGCCATGGGCAAGGCGCATTGCCCAGTGTCACGGCCATGAGCATGGTTGTAGATGCTTTCGTGACGTGTAAGGAAGTAACCAGTGCATACACATCCCTTCCCCCGTCCCTTCACCCGTCTAGATAGTATGATAAGTCTCCGAGAGATATTGTTTAAATATAAAATTATATTAATATTCATTATATACGAATTAAAATTAATAAAGACAAGAATATAACGCTTTTTCGTTCAGTGGACTCACACAGAAAGATGTTAGAAAAGTTTCGCAAAGACATTTCCGAATATCACCAAACGGCAATAACTCAAACGCAGAAGGCGGAGGCCATGGTGCGGAAGTGCCGCTACATGGAGCAAACGTGGCTTCGCCCGGAGACGACAAACAAGTTAAGGACTAAAATGAATGCATTGAAGGCCCATATAAGCCAGAAAGATGAAGCCCTGCGTCTGGTAGAGCTGAAAGCCCAGAAGCTTGAGAAACAAGTAGCCGAGTTGAAACTTAGAGATGACATCCGCACAGGCCTCATGCAGAGTGAAGCTCTACTATCGGCGGAACAACAAGCCATAGTAATGAGGAACATTACAGGGAAAGACGACGGAATAAAAGCGATGTCTCCCTGTTCCTCACGTCCACCGAAAGTTTTATCCAAAAGGAACCGAAGAAAGAATCGGCCAAGTGTTGGGCTATAAGCCATCATTAAAACAAAATAAAATGACTAGGAAAAAAGTCATGTAGAAAAATTATGAGAATGGCTATTATAATACAAGCACGCACTGCAAACAGAAATTAAAAATATAATAAAAACATTAAATAAAACAAAATAAAAAATAACATAATTAAGTAAAACAAATAATTAATAAATTCCGCATGCAATATACATGGAAAAATAAAGTAAAAATATAAAACCGCCAAAATACACAGGCGGAAGCGGCGACCAAAAAATTTAAATATCAAAGGGGTAAAAAGAGAAACAACCAAAAAGAATGGTTAAACAAAAAAAATAAAGATTTACGAAATATTAAGAAAACAATATCAAAAAATAGAGAAAAATAAGGAGAAAAATAAAAGATTTAAAATAAAAATTAAAACAATAAAAAACCCCGAAAAATAGCCAAAAAAGGCTCAAAATACTCTGATTGGTCGCACACACGCACGAAAACAGTATAAATACAATAGCCATTGTCACAATTATTAACCTTTAAAAAACTTATAAAAATTTTATTTTGAATTCGAAATTAATTTGCACTTTAGCCGTAGGTACATTTGTTTATTTTATTTTTATGCTAAATATATTTTTGAAATTCGTTTTAATTGTTTTTCATTATCATGGATGGCCGCGATACTTTTTAGTATCTGCGACAGGTCCCCCTAATTTTACTTTTATATATTGATTCTTTAATTGTGGGGAATGGCAAAGCAATATTCGATTCCGGCCGTTAAGTTGATAGGACGTCGACGTGTTGCTTTGTCACAAACCACCCTTCGGTGTCTGCCTAGTCTGGTCAGGTCTCGTTACACTAATCACGGGGTAGGACACCGTCGTAATTCACCGAGGTGGCCATTTTCAATGTTGGCCGGAGCGGTATGAGTAAAATGCAGATAGATCGCTATACCTAGGGGTTGACATTAGTAAATGTCTAAGTAGGGAAACAATATTTTTTAAATGCCTGTCGAGAAATTGGTTACAACAATGGAAACGATTAGGGCTAAGTATAGGAATAAATGTATAACGTATTAAACCGAAAATCAGTATAACGAAAGGAAAAGATTTTAAAACTAACGCAACTCGGATAATAACCGGATCATCAATATTTTTCGTTTTTCTATGCAGAATTATGGTCAGCAGACCAACAATAGATTTTTACACTAAATTCGTTACTGTGAAAACTAATATTAAATGTGAGTTTGATGCAGGATTGTGCCGTGTGAAAGTTCCAACTAATTATTATCTTTATTATACTTATTAAACTGATATAAATTTATAGTAACAATTTCTTCCCATGCAGTCTCTTTTGTTATAAAGAAAACCTTTGACAGCATGCAGACAGGATATAAAATCCCAAAATTAACGTCACAGAAATCTGGAAAGAGTAATCCATTAATTCCCAACTACATTGATAACTCCCACCAAGAATGTCGGAAAAAATATGATCAGTTAGTCGCAGAATACGAACGCACGCTCGGTACGTGGTTCGCCCCCGAGGATGTAAAAGCACTCCATAACCAAATCCATCGACTAACTAGGTGCCGCAAAGACCTTATTGCCGAGAACCGAGCGCAGGGGATCGTTATCAATAACCAAAGTGCCGTCCTAGTAGCCTCTTTTAATGAAGCCGAATTGACGAAGCGATTAGCCGGCCGTGACTTGGCGATAAAGCTAAATATAATCCCTGCCAATCATATACCGGAAACAACGACAACTGGTCCTCCACAAACGCCGAAAATTAGCAAGAAGCATAACCCCAGTAAAAACCGACGTCGCCGTAAACGACGTCGGGCTGAGGGAGTCACTCTACTAAAAAATGCACCCCAGACCCTGAAAGAAGCAGCAATGCTAGTCGCCGAACAGCAGTCCCAATTAGTTAGAGATACCGAAAAACCGCTGAAAATGAAGAAATCCGAAGGAAATGCAACCCAAGTCTGTGCCGGTGAAACGGACGAATTACGAATTCGGATAAAGATTCCCTCTCCTTCTACAACCACTTCAGGAAACGACGAAAATCGCAAGCCCTCTACTTCCATCGGTTATTGAACGGACGATTTTGGGGACGAGCTCTGCCACTCAGTTCCCCAAGTCGGATCCAACGAATTAAATGTTGGTCGAAAACGAAGATTTCCCGTCGACATCGACGAATGAAAGCCGGTTCTTGTGGAAAACCGAATTTCATTTTGACATAATAATTAAAAATCATTTTATGACATGATTATATTTTATCTTTTACTTTTATTTATTGTTTTTTCCTGTTGTAAATGTTATAATTGTAAAATAGATTTTTTATTTGTTAAATTTCTTAATAAATTCCAATATGTCTGGGCACAGATGAGAAAAAGATGTATGGAGGCTTGCCGGAGTATAAAGTAAGATTGATGAAGTTTGATGTATGCGAATAGTATGACTGAAAAGCTGTATTTAACTTAAAATATTGAAAATGGAAATAATTATGATTATTGAAAAATTGATTTTAAGCCTTTAAAAAGAATATGCTGAGAAATGAAAGAATAAATATGAATAAAAAGAAAATTGTAGATATTAAGAGGACTTTATTTTCTTTTAAAAGCGATCAGGAGATTTTCTCAAACCTAAAAACAGCTGATTTAACAGTGATTACAATTAATTAGATAAAAATTTAAATTTTCGCCGGTTATTTGAGTAAAATATTTCCCAAATTAAAACAAAATTCGAGGTTACTGACATTGTTTCGAAATTTTAATAACTAATTCGGAAGAAAATCGAAAATCTTAGATAATTTAAAGGTCTGAATTTTCAAAAGTTATTAATCCAATTTTTCTTTGGAAAATGTCCTATATTTTAGAAATTAAAAATCAAATTACTAAACATTTAAATTTAATATTAGCTAAATTTAACTGATAAAAGATAAATAAGTAGCCAGGGCGCAAATGAGTATATTTCCGGCAGTAAAGGTGCACGAATACTTACCAATGAATTAAATGAGACCATAACAGAACTCTGATTCGGACGTATACATGGAATCGACGATAACAGATGTGAAAGTGTAGGCCAATATCGAGAGGAATAGATGCATGACATAGACGTAAGTCCTTCTATCGGCCGTCAGGAACCCGAAAGCGAGATTATCACAAGGAGTAGTCTTGGAAACGGGGCTCACCTGCTTATGGACTCTCGGCTGCTGTATACAGTACCAACATGGGCTTGCTCATGGGTATACAGTGGTGAGGTAAAAATTGTGGGGCGTCTGGGAGAGAAACCCTAGAGAGGCAAGAGTGATTGAGAAGTAGAGTTAATAAATGCGCATCGATTAAAACAAAATTGATTCTACCCAGTTCGCCAACACAAGCAAGAAGGAAAGGGAGCGGCAGTTCAAATTGAAACGAGCTCGCCTATTAGGTCATATTTTAGACGCAAACGGATTTTGGCTCTTGCATTCAATAACTTTCAGCACGAATAAATTGACTAATACTGTAAATATTTATTAAATTTGAAAATAATTTGTTAATGTCAACCATTTGTTAAATTTAAATAAAATCTGTTAATGTTAGTTTTGGCGTTAGAGTTGATGGTGACGTTTGAATATGAATTACAGTTGTTGAATATTGTTGGGCCAGAACGTAAACGGCCTAGAGGAATGTTTTAATGGATCAGTAACACACATGCAAACATAACAGGCAGATTTAAATAAACCTGGAAACACTAATTAAACCCTATAAAATATGAGAAAAAAGGGAATTAAAAATAAAATAATAAACATTAAAATAAATACAAAACGCACCAAGATTCGCACGATACCTACACAAACACAACAAGAAAACATAACAAATTCGACAAAATTGAAAGAATTAATAAAAGTTCATTAAAAATGAAAATTAAATCGGAAAATTTAAATTAGTAATAATTCAATAAAAATTCTAAATAAAAAATTATGAAAATAAATCAAAAAATAATAAAATTAAAGAATAGAATTTACTAGAAAATAACAAGGTCGAATTTTGTTTTACTGGATCAAATTCCACACGCGAGAAAAATAGGTATAAATACTGATCCATTTTCACATTTAACTTAACCGTTTTTCGAAACAAAACCATTTAAAAACTATTTTTGAAATCGTTGTGAAACTATTTTAAAAACCATATTTTCAAACTGTTTTAGAATTTTAAGACTATTTGCAGATTATCTTGGAAATCTTAATTTTTAGGTGAGAAATATTTTGGTTGGAACCCTCTTTCCACGTCGCGTCCATAGCATCTCTGTAGAGCTCTGCTTGGCGACGACGTGGGGAGAGAGGCATTTATGTTTTATTTTATGTTATGATATGATGGAATGGTTATGAAGGGTAATTATGTTTTGTTTATAATTAATAAATATTATTTACATACATAAATTGTTTTATATATTTTCATAAACTGAATTAAAATGTCGAAATTTTTCCGGCCCACAGCCAACACATAACGCAAGAAAGCAAAATCTACATAGTACAGATGCATGTAAGTGCGTGGAAAATCGCCAATGAAATGTACCCGTGAAGACTCAGCGTGCGCAACGCAGCGGTCGTAACGTCAATATTTATCCCTATAGCTGAAGCGAGAAATAAGGAAGGAGTCTCTGGCTACTTCCTCGTTTCTCACCTCTGTAAAATCGACCTAAATTTATATTACATACGGCTCAAAATCATCACACCGAGTAGTCCAGTGGGCACTCAGTAAATATAATATAAACACAAACTGCGCCTAAGGTCTATTAAAGGGAAGGGTACTGGAATAAATTAAGATAAAATCGTTGATATAACCACAGCGAATTAAGATTTTTAAATAAATTAGCAAAAATCAATTGTGAACTGAATTACTTTTAATTTTTCCTGAATTTGTAGAAAGTATCAAATAAACAATTCAATGATTCAAATAAATTAAAATATAAATTAAAATAACTATTTATTATAGATAAAGTAACCATTAAAGTATTTTATGACTGAAGTTAGAGTAGTTATTACGTAATCCATTCGTCGAATCATTATAATTTATAAAGTGGTTACATTGTTATAAACCTTCGATAAAAAGTAAAGTGACGACAAATAACTCCTTGATCAAATTAGTACAATTTCGTTTAATAAATTGAAGTAATGACTGAATAAATGTAATTAAATTGGATTGATCCATTGATTAACGTCCGAGTAACTAGTGAGTAAAAGTAAGTCATGGTTTAAGGGATCATAACCTGTATTAGCAGTAGAGTAATAGTAAATAACCTCATTAATTTTAAATTGTTATACTCCGTTAAAATAAAAGTAAGGAATAATGTATTAAAAATCATAAAACTAAGGTAATTACTAACTGAAGTTATCCATTTCAAATAACGAAACGTGTTTATAATCTACAGACTTGAAAGTATAGAAAACTAATTCATAGATTGAGAATAAGGGGTTAAAAATGAAGAAAGTTAATTAGTTGATTAAAGCTAAGGCCATAAAGGGAAAACAGTCATAAATAAGCCAACACTTCGCTAGGATAGACAGGTGCTAAACTCATCGATATAGGATTAAAATCGTGGTAAAAAAAAAAAATTAATAAAAGAAAAATAAAATCAAAGTTACCCTGAAGTCGTTGATTAATTTCACCAAAAGATGAATTAAAATTAACTAGATGAACTTACTTTAGCAATAATATTGAATTAAAAAAACCGATTAAAATCAAAAATGAGATGAAACCCCAACGGTGACTTAATATAAAACGATCATAAACTTTAAGCTCAATTAATGTAACAATAAGAATTTATTTTATACAGAAAGATCTAATTACATTAATGACAATATACAGAAAGGCTTACCGCCGCCCCCAAAAATTTCGATCATAATAATAAAATAAGTCCCAACATTCCTGACAAAACGATAAAACAAAAAATTCCAAATAATCCGGATAATAAAGCTTCAGATGCACGAGATAACATCACAGTGTCGAGGAAGGATTCCCCGAAGTCTACAGTAAATTGCAAGTGTGTCTCCCTCAAACGTAACAATAAGAGCATTCATATGAGAGATAACATAAAAATTCCGAAATAGATTGATTAAACCGAAGCGGATATGCCAAATCATAACTCCCTACAATTAACGATGACATAAATTAAATAAACAGGATATCGCTTACTAAGATGAGATTTTCGACGTTGACCAAACCACCGGATATCCTGCCGATCACCGACGATAATATTGAAATATAACAACCCATTCAACGGAAACGCGCCGTTGTAATAGCAAGTCACCATCGATTTTTCTCAAGAGAGTTTATCGACATTATTTAAATTCGCGAATTCAAAAACATCACATTATAGTTGACCTACAACATCACAATAAATAAGGACCCCGCATAAATCGACTGGTAATTAATCTTAAACCCTTAAATCAATTGTTACCAACAATATTTTCGAACCCGATACCAAAGATCGAATACATTAAGCCAAATTGACAAGTCATTTAAATTTCCTTGTTGTTCCTCAATTAATCGCGCACAATATAAATTTGATACTTAAGCCCTGATAGGTCTTGCCGATCCATGACCAAAATGCTAACCTAAGACATCACGTGAATTCCAGTATGCTGACTGTTATAGGAAGAACCTTCAATGTTGCTCGACACCGAACTTAGCCCACTATTAACAATAAGTACGCCAGTTCTTGAACCCACATAGGTGAACGCCTCACGACCGACGTGGAGAAATTCCTTCCATTAATATTAATTTTCATGGTTTATTCCCCAATCGTTTCAGATCATGTCACTCAATTGGACGACTGCACAATCTTCTAGCAAAAAACAACCGAGAAAGACTCCACCAGCCGCGGACAATGTGGACAAACTCCGATCGCAGTGGCCTTACCCTACTACTTGGAGATTACTAGGTTTCTCAACAGACCCGCGCGGGTTAGCTGGTCAACAATATCCGGCCGGAGAGACGTACGAACATGCCCGAAACCTCCTCACCTATTGGGAAAGGGTGCAGGAGCAAGTGGACCTCAATGTCATAAAAGCCCGGATGTACCTCGCAAACGTGGAGGACATCCGCGCCGGGCGTATCGCGGATGCGTATCCACCTCACCCAGTCCGCGACACCCGACGGCCGTATACGGTGGCGGCTCTAAAGAAAAGTTTGAAAAGGCAATTCCCAGATGAATGACCATACAAACCACAATGCTTGTTTAGTAACTGATGAAAAATTAAATGTCGTTCGTGTTATTTACCTTTATCAATGAACTTGTTACATAAATTTTGTTTAATAGGATAAAATATTAATTTAGCTAAGTTAATAAGAAATTAAAATGTTCACTTTGTTATAGTAATGCCTTCCCTACAAATTCTACAGAATGAACTGGTTCATGCGAGGCAGTCGAATGCGGATCTGCTCACCCAGATTATTCAGGTAACCCGCGAAATGCAGCAGATAAAAGCAACATGGACGGATCCCGCAAAAACGAAAGCGATTTACCACCGACTCACGGCGGCCCAGAAAGGCTGGGAAGAAGAGCGGCAGCTCAACCAGAGCCTGCGCACTCAAATTCGGGGACTCGAAGTCGCCCTAGCGGTCTGCCAGGAAGGGGAAGCGGTAACACATCCGCTCGTCTTCGCCCCAACCCAGATGTCGCAGAAGAACACCCAACCAGTGGAACAATCTACCCTTCCAGCAAATAATCGTCGGCCGGGACGTAAGGAATGGGTCCGACGTCGAGCAAGTCAGCTGAAAATCATTAACCCGTAAACATTGTGCGCGTTGCGAACTAAATAGAGTAGTCGTGTTCTTAATCAATTTGTTCCGTTGATATATTTATACGCCAAACATTCGCATTCTGTTACCCAACCTTTGTTTCATCTCTCCGCAGGCAGATAAGAACCTAATCTTGAATGACCATGAGGGACAGAGCAAAGCGAGCATAGGTCTTCTATCGACAGCTCGTGAACCCGAGGGTTGTCCGAGCAACTACAGTACTAGCGATAATACTCAATTTTTGCGGACAATCCACCACTTGAACACATTACCAACGTTGCTTAGCAACGGGTGCCAAGTGGCGATGAGAATCTTTTTGTATGGCGTTACGAGGGCAACTAGGAGGATAAGCAAGATTCGAAACCCTGTAACCCACCAATATGGGAATACTAAATAATCAAATGATTAGGTAATTTATTAATTAATTAGATAGATAGATGAAAGGGGAACCGATCAAGTAGAGCATGAAGTCTTCTATGAGATCTCATGAACCCGAGGTGGTTTAGGACATTAGCAGTTCTTGAGAAGGAGCTCACCTTTTGCTAACCTTCCACCCACTAGTTCAAAGTACTTTTTTCAAAATATTTTGTAAGTTCAAACATCCTAGCTTTCACCTTTTTGAATTTTTTGAAGTCCGAATAACAAAGAGCCGTTTTAAAAAATTTTCTAAGTCAAAACAAAGTCCAAACGTCCTCCTGAGTTTCCACTACTTTGAATTTTTATAATTTTTCTGCTGGGTACTGATTGGTGTATATATAAATTAACAGTAAAATTAAGATCTATCGAATCCCTATCCACTACGCGCATAACAAGATGTGATCACTAGACACCCATCGAAAATGACGTTGGTAATGTGTGCTAGTGGGTGGAATGCTAGCAAAAGGTGAGTCTCAACAAAGACTGCTAATGACCTACTATCCCTTTGGGTTTATGAGGTTCTATAAAAGTCTTCGTGCTCTGATTTTACTTGTCTCTGTTTCTATCTACTAATTACTATCAAATTTCAATTTAGTGGAAATAACTTAAAATAATACCAATATTATTAGACGAAGTATAAACAAAAACGTTTTAACAAAATCACAGTAAAAGTTCTTACATCTATCAAAATCCGTTGGACTTCAACACAGCTTTTAATTTGACGCCCGGGCGAGAATTTTGTTGGTTTTGAGCAGTTTTTGGGCCAGGACTGGATTTTGTTTAAAGAAATAGGTAATAGCTCGCAAATACAGCATGGAGATTTAAAATTAGACCCATAAACATCAAATAAACGTCAAAATGTGAGAAATATACAATTAAAGTATAAAATTAAAAAACAAAAAATATAAATAATAACAAAATGCACCAAAGATCAGCACGACATTAACATATAAATAACAGAATAACATAAAGATTTGACCGAAAAATGACAATTTATGTAAAAGCAAAAATTAATGGATAAAATTGGATGAAAATAAAATATTTTTGTTGGGCCAGTACAAGGTTTTGTTTAAATGGATTAGAAACAGCACGCAAACACAACATGCAAAGTTTAAAATCGGACCCATAAACATCAAATAACCACCTCAAAATGCAAGAAAACACATAATTAAAATATAAAATGGGAAAACACAAAAGTAAATTAAAATATTAACAAAGTGCACGAAATAAACAGAAATAACATGAGAACATGGAAAATTTGACCGAAATTTGGCAATTTACCAAGAAAAGCGAAAGTCCATAAAAATGGAACTAAAAATAAATAATTTGAGTTGGAAACAATTCAATTAAAAAATCAAAAATAAAATTGTCAAATTAAATTACAAAAATAATGAAATTTAAGATTAGAATATTGTTAGGCCAGAACACAAACGGCCTTGTGAATGTTTAAACGAATTGGTAACACACATGCAAACATAACAGGCAGCTTTAAATTCAAAACCTATGAAAACATCAATTAACCCTATCAAAATATGAGAAAAACAATTACATATAAAATAATAAACATAAAAATAAATTAAAATAATAACAAAAAGCAACAAGATCCGCACGATATAAATATAAACATAACACGAAAACCCAACAAATTCGACCGAAATTTGATAATTTAACAAAAAATGAAAATTTCATGAAAATGAAATTAAAATCAAAGAATTTGAATTAGAAATAATTCAATAAAAATTTCAAAAGAAAAATTATCAAATTAAATTAAAAAATAATAAAAATTAAGATTAGAATACACTAGAAAATACCAAGGTCGAATTTTTTTTTACTAAATCAAAAAGAACACGCAAGGTTAGGGCCAAAAAATAGGTATATATACCGATTCATTTTTACACAATTTTAATCATTTTTACTGATAAAACAGTTCTCTTAAAAATCTATTTTACGAAGTGAGTGAGAGTTTTATTTGGAAGCTCTCTCCACGTCGCATCCTCGCAATCCCGATAGAGCTCTGCTTGGATGTCGGCGTGGGGAGAGTGGTATTTTGTATGATTTTCGTTATGTATTGGAGCAAGTAATTGTTATATTATTTTTAATATTAATAAACTATTTATAATTCATAAAATCGTTTTGTTTTCATTAATTATTCGTTAATTGTCGAAATTTTTCCGGCCCACAGCCAAGACACATCACAAGTCATTAAAATCAGAAATGTTATTCAGATTCGTGTAAGTGCGTGGAATATCGCCAATGATCTGTGCCCGTGAAGACCCGGCGTGCGGAACGCAGGGTTCGGAACGTCAATATCCCGTATAGAAGAAAGGAGGAATAAGAAGGTAGTCTTTTGGCTACTCCCCTCGTCTCTCGTTTTCTTTAAACTTGACCTAAATTATTCTACACACGGCTCAAAATTACCACACCGAGTAGTCCAGTGGGCACTCACTAACTATAATGTAAACATAACGGCGCCTAGGATCACTTAAGGGAAGGTGACGAGGAACTTGAAATAAAATCATTGCTATGTTTGCGAAATAAAATGAAGTGAAATCAATAAACTTATTAAATAAATACTCTATTTGGATACGAGTATTTTGATAAAGACCAAATGTTAATGAGATTTAAATGACACGTAGGAAAAATATAGAATCGTTGAGGATTTCGTGAATACTCGTCTGATAAATCTTAGGACTCCACACAGAAAACATTTAGCTTTACTAAACCTATAGGAAGTGACAAACGACTCCCGTGCTCATGATACAAAGAATGGAAGACCAAAAATAAAATGATCAGCCCATGGGGTTTTACGGAAAATAAGAAGTAAACGACGTTAGAACCCGAGGTACTCTAACCAAGCCGAATGAAATTACTAACTACATAGGAGAATCGCTGTCAATCAAGATCTAAAAAGTCATACGATCTGTAAATTAACATATAAGAACCTTAACCGAGCCGATTAGATTGAGAAAATGATTTCCAATAATAGTTAGTAAATCCCAAATGTTTTCCACCCATAGTCGAAGGTCAGTTACAAAGGAAAAAATCGAGAATTTTTTAAATAAAATTTCAAACCCAGTCGAATCTACAAAATTAAATAATTAAATAGTCGGGAGAATTCCCACAAATGATCCTATTAAAATTGTCTACATTATTAAATTAAAATAAAAGAAAATATAAACTCCGATGAAACGGTTTTCAAAAATGGCGATAGATAAATAACAAGATTTTCCTTTTGAAAAATTTAATTTACAATAAATGACGATATCCCACCAACAGACCCAAACCTGAAAACAGCTGTTTCCAATAACATCCGATAAACAAATAACAATCTAAATTCCGTCCAACAATTCGATCGGCATGCCACAAAAAATAAAATTCTAAAAAAGGAAAAAAATTTTTTCCCAATAATATATCACCAAATAAATAAGTATAGTCCAAAAGATAGTATATTTTTTCCACCACGGATTTTACACGACCCAAAGAGAAATTCCGCATAAAAAGTGATCAATATTAATTAGCAATACCCAAAACAAAACCTGGTCAAACTTTCCCAATCGTTAGACAAATCACCTATTACTAAGTCAGTAGGTAACCAAAGAAGAAGTTCTTGACCACAATAGGTTTTACTAGACAATTAGTGATCGCAACCTTCAGATAGGCGATGAGGAATTCCACGGAAAAAATCCGATCAAACTACGTATGTGCCCCTTAAAGCCGGATAACGTCCTTGTGTAATTATAATTCATTCATTCCAAAAATCCCCAACCTCTGTACAATCACCTAAAAAATAATTAACCCACAAAGAATAGATATGACACAGAGTACCAAGTAGGCGAAGGAATTCAATCCCATACTTTCCAATAAAATCGTATATTCGAACAGCAGTAAATTGTCGTGACAAAAATTCAAAAATCCAAAATTGTAAATATGTCCAGAATGGTCAAGGGCTGCCGATTGAGTTTGTAAAATTTTTCTCTCCGATAATTCATCTGGAAATTAATACATAAAATTAGATAAATCCATTGACCTCGAAAACTAACCCAATGTTGACATATTGATTTCTGTGAATTCCCCTCACCACGTCGAGTGTGCATACCTATATTCCAACACATCGCCGAGCGAGGTGTGGTGTGCATACACCCACCGTTAACTTCCATAAATGGAGTAAATTTCGTATATACAACTGTAGTATTGTTAATAATAACAAGGGTGATAATACTGATGATAATAAGGGTGATAATAATTATAATCATATTAATAATAGGAATTATAAAGGTGTTGAGGTCTGTAAATTAAAATTAAAAAATTTAAATAAAATTTAGGATAATAATTCAAATGGAAAGTAAGCGAAGAAAAAAGGCAAATAAAAGCGGGATCGTGCACAGAATTAATAGTAAAGGAAAGTGCGATGGAAACAGTATTAGAAAATGCAAAAAGCAATTACGAAAGGCGAGAATCCGGAAATCCGAGAAAAATCAATAAATGGAAAAATCATCGAAATCGAATGGGAAAAACGGGACAGTTATAGATTAGCTAATGATCAACAAGATGACGGTTAGGGATTTATCAGAAAAGGGTTAGAAAGGGTTGAAAACATTCAAATGTATGAAAACAGAAAACGTTAATTAATTAATTAATTGGCTAATGGAAAACCCGAGCTAATGGGAAACCCGAGCCAATAGAGAACCCGAGAGATGAAGGAAACCCGAGCTGGGTAAACAAGAAGAAAGGCAAACAAAAGGAAGATTTGGGCCCATTAGCTTGACACAATGATTAATGGGAAAAGAGTAAGGAGAAGATAGCGCGCGTAGGAAGACCGGTAGGGCCATTAATTATCTGGATTCGTTGGACCATTATGGATGACAGCCGAAGCAAACACGTAGGAGAAAATGTCAAACGAAAGATTGGCTCGGCAATAACCATTTGTCATCCTGATTTCGAGGAGTATATAAGCAAAGGGAAAATCAGAGAAAATCGGCATTCTGCCTCAGCTAGGGTTCGAAGAATCAGACTGTAGGAAAAGTGGTAGACGAATTAGGGAAGTAGGGAAAAGAAGAAATAGAATTAAGAATACGGAAAGGCGAAAAGGGATCAAACCAAACAGAAACCGAGGAAAACGAGAGTCAACAGAACTAAAGGATCAAAAGGTGAATATTGTTTGTTTGCAAAGCATCAACGCCGAGCCGAGAATCGTATAAACTTTGATTGGTCATTGTAGCGTGATAATAAATTGTGAACCTGTTGTTTCAATATACGTTGGGTCGTTCATTGTTTTAATTTAAAGAACACCAGGAGTCAGAGAGAACCGACTTGAAATAATCCAAAACCCAACAAAGGTGACATTAATTAATAGTCATAATACTAACAGTAATACGAATAATACTAAGGATAATTATAATAATAATAAAATTAATAATAATATTAATAATAATAATAATAATAATAATAATAATTATAATTATAATAACGATTATTATAATAATCATAACAATAATAATAATAATAATAATAATAATAATAATAATAATAATAATAATAATAATAATTGGCAATAAGGGTAAAAATAGCAAGAATGTAAATAATATGATTAATAATAACCGAGTTAATAATCCTAATGATATCAATAAATAATAATGGCAATAATATTAGGGTTATGACGTGTATGAATTATGGGATATTTAATATTGATTATTCTCTACGAAGAAATTTTCACTATCGGGAGATTTTAGGCAACAAGCAACTGATTTAGGGACATCGCTTACAGCTGGATATCGTGTGCCTAGTAGATGGGTAAGAAAATAGTCGCATTCGTTGGCATAGCATTTTATGACGTAATGGTGCATAGTTCTATTTTATCTTCGTCAGTGACAAGGATTTAGCGGGATGAGATTATGCCACAAGAAGACATTCTATACAACAAAATCTATAGTGATTACTGGATGCTATATTTCTGAATCGTCCGGATGAGTTTTGCGAACCAAATTTGATGGATTATATATATTAGTTACCTATCTACTATGGGTGGATTTGCAAATTTTATGGCCAGCGATTTACTAATGATAGATTGACATCTTGTGCATGCGCTCTAGCCGGAGAAAAATGGAATTTTGTATGTGTCATTTCGTTCAACCTATCCTCTGGTTTGGATTAAATACCTTCTACTGGGTTCCTATTTTGTGTTGTGAATAAATTATAGTCAATTCGGGTAATTTGTGTTTTACTATTTATGGGTTTATCGTTTCTATTGTAAAGGTGTCTGACACTTTCAGCGCCGTAAATTTTCTTTTCAATAAAAACAAGTACTTCTGTCACATTTTATCCCTTTGCTGCCCAAATTTGCTCGTTTAATTTTCGAGGTATTCATGAAAATGCATTCCTAAATGGTCGCGTACGACCTTTCCTATTCCCCTTATCTCATGACGCTCTTCCCTTTGATTTAAATTTTCTGCTCGTCTCGACCGACGTTTCCATCAGCCGTTGCGAGTCGTTCAACGATGTCCTGCGGTGAGGGTCATGTGCCATTTGCCAGGCTCCGTCGCGGACAGACCGAGGTTTCGAAAAGGCGTGACCCACAATCGCAACTAGGGAACTAAATCCACCAACCGGACCGGGATCTGCCTAATCGAGAGCTATTACAATACTTTAAATATATAAGATTTTAGAGGGACCTCGAATGTAAATAAATAATATATATGAAGAGACATTTAAAATTAAGCAACGACATTATAAACATTAGTATTATTATAGGCATATAAAATTACATTACGTAAAACAGAAAAACTAAATACAAAAAACTCCTTACTTTCAATAAAATTTTTCAGAAGAAATTGCAAAATTCAAATAGTCGAGTTAAAATTGTAAGAGTTGTAAAGTTGAAATAATGAAATTGGTCACTGCTTATATACAGTTTTTGTGTTTGTGTGCGACCAATGGGCGATTTTTCGCGATTTTTGGGTTTTTTAAATTATTTTATAAATTTCAAATTATTTTTATTATTTTTTATACATTTTTCTCTATTTTTTGATATATGAATATTTTATGGTTGGATTTTATTTTCATTATCATTTTCTTATATTATTATTTTTTAGCCCCAATATTTTGTTTTCTGGTCGCCTCTTCTGCCTATGTTTTTCTAAACCTTATTTTGCAAGGTTTTGGCAGTTTATTTCTTTTCTCATATGTTTCTGTCTGCTGCTGTAGGCTCTTTATGATTTTTAATTAATTATTTGTTTTTATTTAATTTTGATATATTTTAATTTGTTTTAATTAATGTTTTAACTTATTTTTGGTATCTTCTTGCGGTGCATGCGTATGTGCAGTGACCATTTCCATATTTTTCATTTTTATCTTTTGTTTTAATTACATTTATTTTGTTTTAGTTTTGGCTCTGAGCCCAACACTAAGATGTTTTATTATTGAAAACTAATCATAACGTGAATCACGACGATGTCCATAGTCATTCCGTTTTGGGGCCGTCCGAGCGTAAGAGTGCTCGCGGTGTTCCTCGGCTTGCTCTTTCTCCATTCTCATAGCATGGGGAAGGATCCTCCGCGGGACCACTACGTTGATGGCCGTGGATCTAGTGTTCAGTCTCTCATCGTCGAGGTTGAACGAGGTTTTGTACGTGGAAGCGTATCCGTCCGTACTGGCGATTCTACCTGCTGCGATGTCGTCGTTGACATTAGCTAAATAGCGCCTGGCTTGATCCACTTGAATGTTGGTCTGCCGCTGATGTTCCTCAAGACGAGCGAGGAAGAACTCGGCCTGACTCCGGATTTCTCTGGCCAGATTGCGGCCTGGCTCCCGTTTTATGGCAACAAATGGGAGCTCGATCTCCTCCGATTGTTGTAGTGTGCCAAATCTGGCTTCCTTGACCTGGGATACGGTGAATCCCGCATCCCACATGGCTTGCCGGCACCGATTTGCCGCATGTGCGGGGAAGCTCACCGTGACATGGGATGCATCGATACACGAATCATCTGAACGAAGAATAATTTTTAATGATTAAACGAACCATCTTTCCCTATTATTTCCGGAAACTGTTTAGTCATGGATTTCAGAAGTAACTTCCCCTTAAGACGTATGATGGTAGTGTCGGATTCAAGACTCGATGAGTAGGACTCATGGATGGAGTAAACGTTAATCATTTCGTCTTCTCTGGGACATTTGCCGATAGAATGTTGTTACAATAATTTCTCTCGCCCACCCGATGGCCATCAGAGGATAATTCGAGATTTTTGTCGATTTTAGTGACGATTACATAGCCTAAATTATCTATTTTGAAATAAATGATTATTCCAATCCCTTTAACCTACCCTACGTAGATGAACAGGATTCTCCATTTACCTGATCTAACCTAATTGTTCATTCGACTACCCCAATGTGCTAACTCCATATTTCGAGATATCACATGAAGCAAAACGAAGAAGTAAAGAAATAAAAGGTCATTCTCCTCTTACTAAGTCACCCAAATATAAATAATCGTTTCTCTAATCTATCATTTTAGGAAAATTTAACATTTTGCCTAGCTGTGAGAGTGAATTATTCGTACAACGGACTCTCATTTTAATATCTATCCTCACTCTACTTCTAAATAAGAATTTCACGAAATGTTAAAATTGAATATATATGTAAGTAAACAACTCATTCTGTTATTGGAGTTAATCATACTGGTAAGACGGTTCTGGATTTAAGTATTAATGTTTACCATGCCCACAAATAGACATTTATTTGAATATTAAAATTAACCGTACCCGTAAACAGCAACTTGACTCAAGTATTAGAATATCTCATGCGCCTAGATCGACGTCCTCTTGGGAATTAATTATCTCATCCGTGGACACTCGGTTACGTATTAGAATTTACTATACGGGTATATAAGTATCTTATTCCATTTGGATTAGTTGTATTATAAATAGGTACTTAGTTTGAGTATACTAGCTATTAGACATACATTCTAAACCAATACGTAATTTAAATATTGAAAATTACTATATATGTATATAGATATGTTGTTCAACTAGAATTAATTACATCCTAAGTAGGTGTTTAATTTAAATATTAAAAATTACCATACCGATAACCAAGATCCTGGAGGTAAACCTCTTATTAACTCGGCTATCTTAATTATATGGGTCCGATCGGATTGTTCCTTGAGGTTAAAATTGGGTGTACTAATTAGATCACTTCTCGAATCATCATCCATTTTTAACCAATCAAGGGGATGTTGACATATCAAATTTAATAGTAATGTGAACATAGAAGATCATTGTTACCGGAAAAATTAGTATAATAAAGGGTCTGATCGGCCTCACTATCGTACATAAGGATATTTTATCGGGACTCGACGTTTCTTCACATTAAGCTAAATAGGACAAATTTAGACTCCCAGGCATTTCTTCACTATGGTTGACAGGAATAATAAGAAAACGAATTTTCGGACGAATGAATTTTATTTTATGATAAAACGAGAAAAAAAAATCTAAAGCCCGTCTCGACCTGGGATTCATCTATTACATTGTGCCTAAGTCTCAAATGTTTTGTTAGGTTATGGAAATAAAAACGAATCTCACCCCTTCGATTCTTAGGTCTCGGTTCCATCGTGATCTCATCTTCCCGAAGCCTAATTGGAGAGTCGTCGTTAGTGCGTTTAGTATATCGATCCATGATTGTAATGAGAATAAATGGTAAAATCAATTTGTTCCATAGATTTTATACTGGTCGGTGTGCACGCTCCCGGGTAGAAAAATTGCCAGGACTTGTCCTTGCATAGATTTAACTCTGGCAGCACGTGTGCGTCTATTATGGATGATGCACCGTTAGACCTCACCGCAATCGTGTCGATGAGTCTCTGGTTGGTTTGTGCAGATAATGTTTCTCTTTTTGGGTTAGTGTTATTCCATGGTAAACAATTGTTTTTTAATAATTAAAAATAAATTTGATAATAATTAACGACAAAATTGAGCGTTGACAATCCCTGTCCCAGTAACGCAACGACTATCCGTCTACTGACAGTTGGTAGATTAAGAAAGCGCCAATAATGCGATACGCAGGTTTTTGGTCATAACAACGATAAAAGTGGCCATGTCGTAGGTCATCCGGCGCATGTACAAATATTAAATATTGTTAATATCAAAAAGTTGGGTTACGATCTTAACACTATGTTTACTAACTCAAATTTAAATAGTAATTATTACAAATGATATGACAAATATAAATATAAAAAAGTCGGCTGTGGTCCTATTAAATAAAACAAAACATGACAATTAATTACTTGTGTTTTATTTAATTTACAATTGTTTACAAAGATGCTGGATCAATGAATCCCTGCACAAATGGCCTGCAAGAAGTTGGTGGTCACTATTTCCGACGCAACAACTTATCTTAAAATAACAGAGGGTTTAGAAGACTATATTTAGACGCTTACTCCGAATACCACGAAAGCTGTCTTCTGCTTTGGGTATTTTCAAAATTGATACTATTACTTAAATTATTTATGAGCCGGATTAAAGAATCTTCTTCAAAATTTTTAAATAATGAAAACAACAATTACTAACAATCTGGATAAAATGTATTCACACGACAAATTTCTGATTTGAATCTTTTGAATATGCTTCTCGGTTCCGATGAATTAATTTCTTCTAAACTTATATTTTTTTTCTGTTGTTTAATTATTGTTGGTGTATGCGGTGAACTTAAACAAATTAATAAACCCCAAATCTTATCAAAAACCTTCCCATGACTCCTTACCTCTAGGGTCATGCGTTCCCCACACATTATATAATCTTCACTTTACCATCGTGCACCCATGAACGGACCCATGTTGGTACTTTGCAATCCTATTCAAACTGGTGAGCGTCATTGCCAACACTACTTTTTGAATAATTTTCGTTTCGGGTTCACTGCGGCCGTTAGGAGAGCTTACGGTTATGTATGGTCCATGGGGGGGCTAATCTGATTGGCTGATTTATAATAATGTGATTTATAATAATATGATATTATATTTAAACAAAAAAACAATATTTTAATCATTTAATGCATATGTTTATAATACAATACAAGAAATCTTTAAAATGTTAATAAATCAATTCAAAACATTTCTTAACTTTACGATAATGTTTTCAAATCGTCGACTGGTTAGTTTTATATCGCTATTAAAATCAATTTCAAATTTTTTAAACTTTGTTTAAACATTACTCTCGCTGATATTTAAGAGTAAAGATTCACGCAGCGTTCTCCAGGTTCGTTCTATGTTGTTAGTGTGAATATGAGGAGAATCTGGAACTACGAATTGTACTCTATGATTTATTCGATGGTGTTGATAATCCTAAATATCCTCTCCAAAAGTCTGTAACTAAGTGTGATCTAACTGGAACATTAGACGATATAAAATCATTTAAAAAATTCATATTTCTTCGCCTTGTTACAGTTAATTTTATAGTTTTGATATTTCGATTATAGATTCCAACTACCCAAAATTTCTGCGATCTTAAAATTCTTCCATGATCTAATCTATTAACATGTAAATGGCATTCATCTACTTCATAAAAATGATTAGAATACCCACTCCTCAAGAAATCACTATCATAATTAGAAACCTCTAATTGTTCTAGTTTTGAAAACTAATCTTGAACTGTTGATTCATTTAATTCAAGCTCAAGTGCAGATTCACATATACTTTTTTTTCGGCATAGAAATATATAATTTCTAAACATTTATTAATGTGTAGCTTCGATGAATCGAAAATGCTATTATATAATAGGCTTTTTCTGCAAGGGCGTTTACATCTTTATCGCCCATTTAAACCATGTCTTTCTTTACCCCGTTCAAGAAACATCAAATTGCCACAAAAATTGCAGTTCTGAGCCATGCCATTTACAATACCAACACTGACTGCGAATTGATATGCAGATTCAGCAGTTTTTATTGGCATAAAATTCCTTTCTTTTCATATAATAGAATAATTTCTGAAAATATATATTATATATTTTATAAAAAAAAAATTTTACAGTTAATAAAATAATTAAAGATTTATTTTTATTTATGATAACATTTCATCTTAAATTAAATTTATACCAATTTTTTACAATAAAATAAGAAGCAAAGAAAAAATTAATCAAAATAACCAAATCAGCCAATCAGATTAGCCCCCCCCCCATAGACCATACATTACCGGACTTACACGTTAATCATTTGAAACAAACTCTCGCTAATACCATTGTTTTTTATGAACCGGTATATTCATTTGGTATATTATATTATTGAGAAAAATAAGTTTAAGACCTAATTTGGCTGACTGAAGTTCACTCAGAAAAAATCTGTGGAGATCTATTTACTGGAATCTTCCAAGATTTGTTTTTTGTAATTCATCGACTTTGTTAATTAAGTACTCGCTCGATTTTGAATCGTTCCCCATTTATTACAATTTAATTCTCCAATAATAGAGTGATTAGGAATTTAAATCAAAAATTAATATCATAGTCATTCCTACGAAAAATTGAACAATTAATCAACACTAATTTTCCCCCCCCCTAAAATTTTAATTATATACGACAAGAAATTTAGAAGAGATGAACAAAACGAAAACCACAAGGACTCAATTTCTAGTCATCTTCTGCTTCGATATCTGCCGGAAAATAACGCTTTCCCGACATTCGCGGGATTTGATCGAGGTTCTGCATATATAAGCTCCAAATGGATAAACAGTTCTCAGGAACGAATCGAACGATGCCGGAGTTTCGGAGATTTTAGACCTTTCATTTGGAGTTTCGTTTCTGGTATCGTTCAAATTTGCCTGTAACAAGGCGTTTTTTGCCCGACGCTTTTCCCTGCGTCTTCGATTTTTATTGGCCTTATGCGTGGTTGCAGGTTTAGAAGTTTGTGCGGCTTTTTTAATCACAGCGGCATTGATATCGTCGCGTCCGATGTGGCTAAATGATGAGTTGGAATAATATCAATTTATTGGGCTATATTTTGGCCCGGCAATCGCGCCTTTAATTTCTTTTCTGTAAATATTATACGAAGCGCGGCGTTCTGTTCGGCTATGGTCAGCCGTTGAGCGCGGTCTTCTATAATCAAGTCATTGCGCCCTCATGAGATTCAGGAAACTTTCTTGTGGAGCTCCTTGGTGGCCTCAGGAGAATAGCACGTCCTCTTTACTCGTTCGTATTTCCGTACAAGTTCCTTGTAGCTGGTTTCTAAATTTGACAGATACTATGAAGCGGCCAGAACTGAAGGAGCCGGTGAGATTTTTGGAATTTTTGTTAGTTTCATGGATTTTTTGATAACAATGAATTTATGACAATTAGAGTGTAATAAATAAACGAAAATTTTAATAGTTGCAGGGGAATGTAGCTACTTGCATTGTTTATCATATCTAGTAATATTCTCTATCCGCATCATATAGTTCGGATTAAAAGATTTAGCATAAACCTCAATCAATAAACTTCAGGTGTACATATTTTCAGTACTATGTCGATATTTTAATCACGTGAACGTCTATTTGAAAATCTGAAATCTAATGGTTATTAATCGTATTTATTCGGGACTTTGATCTTATATAGTCATTGTTGTTTATTTACATCATCAATCTAGATTAATCAAACCAAAGCATACTAATTTGAAATTTGTAATTGTTTTATTAATTTTTAGATGGGACATTCTTTCAATTTCTAATTGTTCCTGAATTTTTTGACGCAATCTTTCCTTTTTTGCTTCCAGCGTCTTCGATAAAAGTTAGATAAAAGACATTTTTTTAATAAACCATTCAACAATAAACTAAAATAATTATCAATAAACTAAAGTAAAAACATTTATTGACAATCAAGTAAAATACAATCATTAACCATCAACAATAGTAGAATAAACATTTCTTAAATTCGGATTTTAATACCCAAATTTGATATTTTCTTCTGCGTTTTAGACACGCATCGCATTCATATGCACAGATTGGGCAATTATCAACCTTTTACGTACATATTCTTGAAGCATCAACTCCAGATCGATTCCAGTTGCGAGCAAAATTAGTAAAAGTATAATCTCCGGCGCGCAACAAATCATCTCTGGAAGCACATTGGGAAATAATTCTTACATTTTCCAATGAGGATTGACATTAATTTTTCTAAAATATGAATAAATTAAAGTTGAAAAATAAAATATTAATTTACCATTTTCAACAATATCGGGCATGTTGATACAATTATATACAAATTTCAACTAATCGTAATTTCAAGTTATTAGCCAATGATTTGTAAACTACATTTTTAAGTTCTAACACAACAATCTTTACGTTACTAAAAATGTTAACACACACAGAATTATACTGTAAAAGTCTCGAAGCCAGGAATTTTTCGGATTCAAACATGCATGTTGTTTGTTGAAACAAGTTGTATAGATTAGTAGCGTAATCGATAGTAACTCAATATCGGTGATTTTATGCTCCAATCATTCGTAATTAGTTACACTCCTGTAAAAATATTAAATCAATAAGTGGATTGTTCAATATAATATCTAAATTTTTGATATCAATCATATTTTTATCATTACATTTGATGACGTTGAAGTCATCGTTATGCCTCTCGAATTTTGCAATATCCTTTAATTTCATCGGCATATCTAATTCATTACAAGCCTATTTTGTCAAAAACGGTACAGTGAAATACCTCTAAGACGCAATCTAATGGGGCCAGTAAAATTTTCCGGTTTAAAGGATTTTCTATCAATAGAACCAAAATAAAAATTTTAAACTTATGTTTTAGTACCACGATCTTAGAGTTGTAATTTATAAGAAATAGGTTTTAATATACAACTTATTAAAGCTTCATAAATCTAAAAATAAAAATGCTTTTTCTAATTTAAGAGATCAGATAATTGTTGGTGTACGGGAGAAACTTTGCTGATGGGAATTCATGACTCTCGTTAATAAACCTGCTTTTCCTATGCTAGGGTTAGCTACTCACACCACACCACACAATTTATCGCGTACTGTCGTACACCCATGGTCGGAACCATGTTGGTATTGTGTACAACAGCCGAATGCCGTTCGAGCAGGTGAGCATTGTTGCCAATACTACTCCCCGAGCAACATTTATTTCCGGTTCACCGCGCTCGCTAGAAGGTCTAATTCATTTTATTCTGATACTATAACCCTTAAGAAGAACCTGGTTCGTTGCGTTTGGGAATTTGTTATGAATGGGGAGAATATCGGTTACTCATAACACATTTTCAACATCAAATCCTAACTATGGGGTCGCGAATTTACAACAAGACTGCAGTCATTAAATTATGGCAACACCGATTGTTATTACCGTTACATAGGGTACCTATTAAGTCGTCCTTTATTGCTACTATGGTTCCGTAAGACTTTATTACACATTATGTTGAATTAAATGATGGATATTATTTGATTCGTATAATTAAATAATATCTAATTAATCATTCCATTTAATATTGTTGGGCCAAAACACAAACGGCCTTGTAAATGTTTAAACGAATCGGTAACACACATGCAAATATAACATGCAGATTTAAATTCAAACCTATTAAAACACCAATTAAACCCTATCAAAATATGAGAGAAAAACAATTACATATAAAATAATAAACATAAAAATAAATTAAAATAATAACAAAAAGCAACAAGATCCGCACGATATGAACATAAACATAACACGAAAACCTAACAAATTCGACCGAAATTTGATAATTTAACAAAAATGTAAAATTTCATGAAAATGAAACAAAATTCAAAGAATTTGAATTAGAAATAATTCAATAAAATTTTTAAAAGAAAAATTATCAAATAAAATTGCAAAATAATAAAAATTAAGATTAGAATACACTAGAAAATTCCAAGGTCGAATTTTGTTTTACTAAATCAAAAATACACGCAAGGTTAGGGCCAAAAAATAGGTATATATACCGATGCGTTTTCACATAATTTTTAATCGTTTTTGAAAATTGTTAGATCAGTTTTTAAAATCTATGTAAGTGAGAGTTTCATTTGAAAACTCTCTCCACGTCGCATCCTCGCATCCTCGATAGAGCTTTGCTTGGGTGTCGGCGTTGGGAGAGTGTTGTTTTTATGATTTTGTTATGTGTGGATCAAGTAATTTTAATGTTAATTTTAATATTAATAAATTATTTATAATACATAAAATTGTTTTCTCTAATTATTTTTAATTGTCGTAAGTTTTCCGGCCCACAGCCAAGACACATCACAAATTAGTAAAATCAACATATTAATCGAATTTGTGTAAGTGCGTGGAATATCGCCAATGAATCGTGTCCGTGAAGGTCCGGCGTGCGGAACGCAGGAGCTGGAACGTCAATATTACCCAATATAGAAGAAAGGAGAGATAAGGAAGCGGTCTTTTGGCTACTTCCTCGTCTCTCAGTTTATTTAAATTCGACCTAAATTATTTTGCATACGGCTCAAAATCACCACACGGAGTAGTCCAGTGGGCACTCACTAACTATAATATGAACACAAGTGCGCCTAAGGTCAACCTAAGGAATGGTACCGGGGAAATAAAATTGAAATCGTTGTTATGAATTTAATATACAGATCGGAATTAAAATCGGACGATGGATAGTTATAAATTTAGAGACGTGTTTTCACACCAAAATCAATAAAATCATAGCTATAAACCTTCATAGTTATGTATGGCTAATATCTTAATAAGAGCAGCTAAACCTCTAATTAAACAAAAGGGAATTAACCTAATCGTTATAACTTCCTACGGTCACGCTCAGGGTCAATAAACTTGTACCGAAATAAAATTATGCAATTACTATAATGTGCTGGTAGAAACCAATAATATGTAAAATGAAGAAAAGGGGAATTGACAGTTCTAAACTTAATAAGAATCTAAATAATACAAAGCTTGGAAAACGAATCAAAATCTCCCCTTCCAATTTTGATTAATCTAATAATTTAATTAGGGCTCTAAAGATTCCAACCTGACTAGCTTAAAGTTTTTTATAATCTCTCGCCCGTTCCATAGATAAGACTAGTCATCGTATCGTTGACCTGCGACGTCACCTTAAAATATCCCATGAATTAATAAAATAAAAATGCGACAATTACAACCAGGTTTATTCACATTAAACAAACAAAAATTAAAGAGAAAACTACCTACACCTTCAGATTCCACCTCACAATAATAGAATCACCCCGACTGTTAACCCGAATTATTCATAAATAACCCGTTAAAGAGATAAATCGTCATCCTTACATCAAGAGATGATACGGTCTTTCCCCCAGAATTGATAAGTACTGCCGATTGGGATCACGAAAATCTTTCTGACGAGGTAACTGAATGCAGCTGATATTCCCCATTTGGCGTCGAGGTCGCATCAATATTACAACGGTCTAATCAGAAATAATCCCACCTCGTATCCGAGTAAGTACTTCGTGGAAACATGAGCCCTTACAGCGATCTTTCCGTACCCACCTAAACAGAAGGAGGAAAGAATTGAAATAAAATCGTTATGACGAAGAAAATATTTATCGTCAGTGAAAACCCAAACTGCCACGTGAAATGGAGTCGTCGTCAAATTCTCTTAAATCGTCCACCCAAAAAATCAATAGATAAGAATTGCAAAAGTGAATAGAAAGAGAAAATTGACACGTCATTGACATTTAGGAATATCGATTTCGCGGAAATTCCTCACCCATTCGCCAGTAAATGTCTATAGTAGTACACACCACTAAGCGGTGTGTAACATGCTTGCACACACTCGTTCCAATTTCATAAATAGAGTTGTCGACGAGTTTAACTGATAGAAATAATTTTTACAATCTACAAGAATGCAACAACAACGAGCTTTAGAGAATACAACGACCCGGGGAATAAGCAATGAGATAGTCTCGAACCCCGATCCACAATCTTGGAGTGAGTTTTAATACCTACTTTAAAAACCTTACTGTTTTGTTTTTAGGAAATATTGCAATACCTCCTAATAATTATATTTAATAATCTCACGTTCAATTTATTAGTCATATTTAGAAAATAGAGCTTAAATTTCGTTAATTTACATTCGTAATCTCACAAAAATTTTAATGCTCTCAACATTCAAATTATTAATTGTACTTAGAAAACTGAGTTTAATTGTTGTTAATTCACCATTGGTTTTTTGCAGACAATTCTGCGATGTATCCTAATAACTATATATTAATGTTTTTACAAAATTTCGATACTATCAATATTTAATTCAACAATTAAGTTTAGAAACCGAATTTAGATCTTTATTAAATTCATTGTGCAGCACCCCGACAAGTCGCTGGAAGATTTATTTTCTCCGTAGAAATTTGGTAATATTTATGTTAGCAGTTGTCCGATGATGATGAATCTCTTTATAATAAAGTATTAGGTATAAATTGATTTTTACGATATTACTTTTCACTTCAGCAGACTCATTGAATAACCATAATTCGTATTCCACGAAGAGCTCGATATACCCCTTCACTTTTATACGCCAGAGATTTCAATATTCATTAAATGTTGTTATTTTGTTTTTCCTTTAAGGTTCACTTTTAAAATATTACTTAGTAGACATAAGAAATTGTTTGGGGGTGGTTGAGGATTATTCTAATTGGTGGGTTACAGGGTTTCGAATCTTGCTTATCCTTCTAGTTGCTCCAGTAACGCCATACAAAATGATTCTAACCGCCACTTGGCACCCGTTGCTAGGCAACGTTGGTAATGTGTTCAAGTGGTGGATTGTCCGCAAAAATTGAGTATTATCGCTAGTACTGTAGTTGCTCGGACAACCCTCGGGTTCACGAGCTGTCGATAGAAGACCTATGCTCGCTTTGCTCTGTCCCTCGTAGCCATTCAAGATTAGGTTCTTATTTGCCTGTGGAGAGATGAAACGAAGGTTCGGTGACGTGATGCGAATATTTATGATAACGCCGGCATACAAATATATCAAAGGAACAAATTGGTTAAGAATACGACTACTCTATTTAATCAACAACACGCGCAATGTTTACGAGTTAATGGTCTTAAAGCTGGATCGCTCGACGTCGGGCACGTTCCTTGCGTCCCGGTCGACGATTATTTGCTGGAGGGATAGATTGCTCCGCTGACTGGGTGTTTTTCTGCGACATCTGGGTTGGGGCGAAGACGAGCGGATATGTTACCGCTTCCCCCTCCCAGCAGACAGCTAGGGCGACTTCTAATCCTCGAATTTGCGTGCGCAGGCTCTGACTGAGCTCCCGCTCTTCCGCCCAGCCTTTCTGTGCCGCCATGAGTCGGTGGTAGACCGCTTTCGTTTTTGCGGGATCAGACCATGTCGCTTTCATCTGCTGCATTTCTCGGGTCAGTTGAATAATTTGGGTGAGTAGTTCCGCGTTTGACTGTCTCGCGTGATCCAGTTCAGTTTGTAGAATTTGTAGGGAAGACATCACTATAACCAAAGATATCATTTTAATTTATTATTGATTAAATTAGATCATCATTTATCTAGTTAAACAAAATCACGAACAATTCTAGCTATAAGAAGAAATAACACGAATAATTTTTAATATTTTTTAAATCAGTTACTACATGCAGACTATCACTATCAATTCATTCCTCGGGACAATGTCTCTTCAGGCTTCTTTTTAGAGCCGCCACCGTATAGGGTCGTCGGGTATCACGGACTGGGCGAGGTGGGTAGGCTTCTGCAATCCGCCCGGCGAGGATGTCTTCCACCACGTTTGCGAGATACATCCTCGCCTTAACCACCTGTAGATCCACCTGCTCCTGCACCCTTTCCCATTGGGTGAGGAGGTTCTGTGCGTTCATGTAGGTCTCCGCAGCTGGATATTGCTGTCCCGCGAGTCCGCGGGGGTCCTTTTCCAAGCCTAGTATCCTCCAAGTAGTAGGATATGGCCACTGTTGTCGTAACTGGTCGAATATTCCCGTAGTTGGCGGGGCTCCTGTCTGTCCCTGTTTGTCTGTCTCTCGACTGGCGATTCGTTCGGGCGACATGTCTAAAACATTATTGTTATTAGATTCAATTGATTCACCCATATTAAGTTATTAGCAAATAAATGGTGCCTACGTTATTGTTAAGGGTGTCATCTAAATTAATCTTATCGAATTCTAGTAGCTTTTTATTTGGTTATGATTCTTTCGAAACGGGTGGACGGTTTATCTAGAAGCTTTAGGTGCGCTATATCCCGTCGATTAATTCCTCCGACGCTCTTATGCATTCATTTAAGGTTATAACCATCACTTACCACTCTGATACTATGAAAATTGGTTCGCGGACATCTCGGTGGATAGGGGTTCACTCACATCTGCGAATTTCTGTTTGATAAGTTAAACGTGACTTTTGCTTTCCTTTACTCGATGGGACGTTAGTGAGAAGGTTATATTATCTTACGGACCTGGTCCTTTAGTATGCACTCGTTTATAGGGTGATATATGCTAGTATAATTAATAATATATGTGAGATAAGTCTACTAATTAACTTAGTTTTAATCTAATTAGGTATGTTAATTCTAAGGTGTTATAGATTCGATATTATGGGTAGCATTTCAGTGTTTTGACGTAAGTTAACTTAAATTTTCATCCAATTTTATTTAACAATTTTATAAGCAGGTGATCTGAACGTTTAAGGGCGAGGCCGGATGTTGAACGGATAAATCAATGGAGCGTAGACGTATTATTTGGCGACTTCATGTGTGTGATTTCCGGCGTATCTTGCCGTTGCGGCTTAAGCGGTTGAAAAGAAGTGAGTTAGCATGTTTACATCCGGTAAACAAGTTCATTGTATTTCATTTTCAGGATTATCGATCGACGGATTCGTCTAAGCTTAGCTAAAACAATTCGGGTAAGTTATTACGTTGATTAATTTGAATGTATCTTACTGCCATTTTAAGAAAAACTGCTTAGTACGATTGAGGCTTTCAAGCAGATGCAATTCCATGCCTTTGTAATATTTTCTTTATGTGGAATTTTATTTGTTCAAAGAGAAAAAAGATCGATATGAAGCCTTCTCGTGAGTTAACAATTTATGTAATGTTAAATTAAAATTTTTCTCTCATCTTAAAACGTTGATTCTTGTAATTATATTAATTTGGTTTAAACAATAATTCATTTGTTTCGTCTGGGATCGCTTTGCTTTAGTTTCTGAACTTGTTTCATTTTAAGAAAACTTTAATTCTAATCTATAAATTATTCTAGTTCTAATCAAGGGACGGTTTTAATAATATATTTTGGTTTCCATTACTCGATTTTCTTACATTTTTCTTTTCAACTAATTTAATCAACCTTTACTTTAACTCTATGAAATTACTTTAATATTAACCCAATACTATTAAATCCATGAATCCAGTTTTTACTTTATCCTTATTCAAGGATTTACTTGATCTTTACTAAAGAAATTATTTTACTTTTAATTTTTAATCACTGAATGACTTGGTTTAATCGACATCGTCTTTTAGTTTAATCAATGCATTATTGTTAATCAAGGAATTTATATTATTTAATCAACAAATTAATATAAGAAAATTTTATTCTTAATCCATAAACTACGTTAACTTTAATCGTTTTAATTAAGTTAATTTAACCAATAAAGTATGTATTTTTACGCAAAATTCCTTTAAGTTTAATCAAAATGAAACAAATTCAGCTTAATCAAAGAGTTATTTGTCTTTAGTCACTAATCAATAATTTTATGAATTATTTATCCAATGAATTTTAAATTTAAATTAGTATGCCAATGATTAGTTTATTTCACATTATTAATTCCCGTCAACTATATCAACGATTTAATTTACCCCCGTATCCTTTCCCTTTAATAGACCTTAGGCGCACATTGTGTTCATATTATATTTACTGAGTGCCCACTGGACTACTCGGTGTGATGATTTTGAGCCGTATGTAATATAAATTTAGGTCGATTTTACAGAAATGAGAAACGAGGAGGCAGCCCGAGACTTCTTCCTTATTTCTCTTTTCAGCTATAGGGATAATATTGACGTTACGACCCCTGCGTTCCGCACGCTGAGTCTTCACGGGTACATATCATTGGCGATTTTCCACGCTCTTACACAAATCTGTACTATGTAGATTTTGCTTTCTTGCGTTATGTGTTGGCTGTGAGCCGGAAAAATTTCGACAGAAAAATTTTAAGTTTAGTTTATTTAAACATATAAACAATGCATTAATATTAATAATATTTATTAAATATAAACAAAAAATGAACATAGTTACCATTCATTGCCAATCCATAAAAATCGCATAAAATTGCATATAATAAAAAAAACCAAAAATTACCTCTCCCCCACCCCGACATCCAAGCAGTGCTCTACCGAGGTTGCAGGGATGTGAAGTGGAAAGAGGGTTCCAAAATGAACAGTTCTCACCTAAAATTTAAGATTCTGAAGATAAAATTTTTAAACAGAATTAAACGGTTTCAAAAATGGTTCTGCAAATGGTTTAAAAATGGTTTTACAAACGATTTCAAAATAATTTGAAAAATGGTTAAATTTAATGTGAAAATGGATCAGTATTTATACTTATTTTTCTCACATGTTAAATTTGATGCAGTAAAACAAAATTCGACCTTGTTATTTTCTAGTAAATTCTATTCTTTAATTTTATTATTTTTTGATTTATTTTAATAATTTTTCGTTTAGAGTTTTTATTGAATTATTACTAATTCAAATTTTTTGATTTAAGTTTCATTTTCATGAACTTTTATTAATTTTTTCAATTTTGTCGAATTTGTTGTGTTTTCTTGTTATATTTGTGTTGGTATCGTGCGGATCTTGGTGCGTTTTGTTATTATTTTAATTTATTTTTATGTTTATTATTTTAATTTTAATTCCCTTTTTTCTCAAATTTTATGGGGTTTAATTGGTGTTTAATAGGTTTATTTAAATTGCATGTTATATTTGCGTGTGTGTTACTGATCCATTAAAACATTCCTCAAGGCCGTTTACGTTCTGGCCCAACATAATAACTAAAATAATTATATACCTTTTTTTTTGACGAGTGATTTAAGGAGTCGATCACCTTACTCAATGGTACAAAATTGTTCGGTAAATACTCCTTGTCGGAATTAGGAAATTTGTAGAGGAGAATTTGCAGATACACCAAACATACTTTCATGCCAGTTTTTAATTTAGTTCCTTTACCTGACCAACTTACACCGAGATCTAAATTGGGAATAGTTAAAGTGAAAGTGATTATTTTAACAAGGGGTTTTAATAAAAATACTAATATAACATTTGTCGAATATGTTTAATTATTATTACGGATCAAATTGAATTTAAATTCTATGGATGCGTAAATATATATGCGTCAAAGATAGTTAATTAATAAAATGCCACATTTCATCGTAAGAGTTACATTTTTTTTCGTGGAAATCATTTTTTCGTGTTTCATTCCCTTACGACTGATAATATATCACGTTGAAAAAACTGCTAACTTGGACAACGACGTTTCCCACACCCGGTTAAATGACATACTGCCTAGATGGTCACGATATCTATTGCGTTTGTTTTTATCATAAACTTTGGAACAAGTAAACTTTCATGACCGCAATCTTATTCAGAAAGATCAGGTCCTTTTGTCTATGTCCCCACACGCGTGGCGGATCATTGGCGGCAATCATGGAGACACGTCGGGAAAGAGAAATACCCCGATATGTCCCAACCCGGAGAAAACCGTCGGGATGATATGCGCATGGTGGAAAATACCATGAGTCAATTCAGGCAAAGAAGACAACCATGTGACCCGAGTCCGGCCCAAGAAATTCATAAACGGGCTCGAGCACTTCTGGCATGCTTCAAGGACCGTCAGCGCCTGGTCAACTTCCTGGTAGACTGGGCCAGTAATTACCTGGCAAACGTCGAGGATGACCTTGCAAATGGCAGGATCGCGGAGTCCTATGATTTCATGACACAACCCAGCTCCAGGCTCATCTGAAATACTGCTGGGCACTGATGGGTCCTTAAAATAGTTTTGAACTGCCTAAGGGTTATTATTCCCACCTAGCGCCTGCATAAGAATTTGAACCGCTAGTCACCCGTCATAAATCACGTTGGTACTGTGAACTAGTGGGTGGAAGGTTAGCAAAAGGTGAGCTCCTTCTCAAGAATTGCTAATGCCCTAACCCCCCTCGGGTCCATGAGCTGTCATAGAAGACTTCATGCTCTTACTTAATCGGTCCTCCTTTCATCTATATATCTAATTACTAATTTATCATTACTAACTTATCTATCCATTAGATCACTCAGTACTCCATATTCAACAACTTCAATCCCATCCACACGTCCGTAACAAATTCAACATTAAAGTTAACAATTTATATTCAAGATAAATAAACAATTAATATTCAACAATTTTAGTTTAATAAACAATCAACACTTATAAATCATAGTCACATTAAATGCGTCATCACAGAGTTAAGGTGAATTAAAATCCGTTGGCATCTAAGATATGCCCTAATAAGCGAGCGCGATTTAACCTATACTGACGCTCCCTCTCTCTTTTATTTGGGCGATTCTTCCTGCGGTTTCTTTCGGGTAATTCCTCTGATGTATGTGAGGGGCCTGATATTATGGGTCTTGCGCCATCGTCTTTCCTGGTGACGTTCCTCAAGACTATTGCTTCTTGTTCCTCTGAGAGTGAGACACCACTCTGCATGAGGCCTATGCGGATATCATCCTTAAGTTTCCATTCCTCTACTTGCTTTTCGAGCTCCTGGGCCCTCTGTGTTTGTACTATTGCGGTTTGATGATAGCCGGCTATGTCTCTGCGGAATTGCTCTAGTGTCTTTCTATGTGGATCCACTGAACAAAATTTATTTTTAATTTCAACTTTGACTAATCCAATTTACTATCATGAATATCAACATAATTTTATGCTTTAAGCAACACTCCTAGGGTAAGTATGATGCAATCTAGATGGAGAAAGGATGGGTGTGTCTCCTTATTTCCTTATAGGTACTAAAGATATCTATTAACGTACTCATATCCGCTTAATTATAGCAGGCATTAGCAATGATAACATTGACAATACCTGTTATAACCTAGGGTAGGTACGTAATTCACTATATTATCAACATTATAATAACAATACGAAATTTATATTTTCTATTTAAGAAACTAATTTACAAAATTTAAATTTATTAAATTCAAATATAAAAATTTCTAATTTAAATTACCCTAAGATGATTTACAAAAATTTTATTGTAAAATGATAATTAAAAATTAATGTTAATAATATAAAATATTTTATTTTAATTTCCTTTTGTTTTCTCGTATTTAGGTATTTTATCTTTAGCTTTTCGCTCGTTGCCATACCAACGAGTCAAACCATTGGAAATTTTCAAAGTTATAATTTTGTATTTCTTTTTAAATAATATTTTTAGGTATTTTAGGAATTCTACGGACCTCTACGACCTCCGTGGCTGTTTCCATTTCATCGACATATTCTGTAAGGTATACTTATTTCTTTTTAGTTCTTTTCTAACTTTAAATTGTAGAGATTCGCGGCCTATTGCACCTCGCAAAATTGGGAAGTTTTATCTCTATCATTGGAATTTTTATCATTATGTGTTTTAAAAATAAAAAAAAAGAATTTTTTGTAAGTGTTTCTTTTTAACTATAATAATCATATTAACAAATTAATAATAATAATAATAATAATAATAATAATAATAATAATAATAATAATAATAATAATAATAATAATAGCAACTTAATGATAATAATAATAGCATGGCAACAAGAATAATAATACTCACAATGATAATAATAAAGTTATCAAATATAGTAATAATATATTAATAGAATTAACAATATAGACAATAAGATTGATAATAGGGATAATAGACAATAATAACTATGAGATGAAATTAGCAATAAGGATAATAATAATAGTAATAATAATAATAATAATAATATTTTAGTAATAATAATAATATAAATGACAATAATAATCATAAAAGTATTAGAATAATGATACTGTTGAGGATGCTGACCATACAAATGATATTAACAATAATACTAAAACAGTACGAATGCTAATAGGTTAGCCATAATAGTACTATATAGTTAGTGATGTATTAATGATACCAATAATAATAATAATAATATTTTATTAATAATATAATTAATAATAATAATATTTATAATGAAAATAATAAAATAATTAATATGAAATTAATAATATTACTAAGGTTAATAATAATGATAATATCAGAAGTATACCTAAATGTAATTAATAAACTATCCTCATAAATGCTACTATATAGTTCTGGTCATAATAATAATGTATTAATTGTTGGGCCAGAACACAAACGGCCTTGAGAAATGTTTAAATGAATCGGCAACACACATGCAAATATAACATGCAAATTTAAATAAACCTATTGAAACACCAATTAAACCCTACCAAATATGAGGAAAAAAAGAAGTAAATATAAAATAATAAACATAAAAATAAATTAAAATAATAACAAAATGCAACAAGATTCGCACGATACAAACACAAATATAACACGAAAACCCAACAAATTCGACCGAGAATTAACAAATTAATAAAGTTCATGAAAATAAAACTTAAATCAAAAAATTTGAATTAGAAATAATTCAATAAAAATTCTAAATAAAAAATTATTAAAATAAATTAAAAAATAATAAAAATAAAGAATAGAATACACTAGAAAATAACAAGGTGGAATTTTGTTTTACTACATCAAATTTAACACGCAAGGTTAGGGACAGAAAATAGGTATAAATACCGATTCATTTTCACATTAAAACACACCATTTTTCAAACCGAAAAATTATTTTGAAACGGTTTTAAAAACTATAAAGCTTTCGTTGTTAATTAATTTTTGGTAAGAAATAGTTTATTTTGGAGCTCTCTCTCCACGTCACATCCTCGCAACCTCGGTAGAGCTCTGCTTGGATGTCGGCGTGGAGAGAGATGCATTTTTATGCCTTTGTGAATTATTGTTGGTCAAGTAATTTTGTATTTTGGTTCTTTAATATGTTAATAAATATTTATAATATTTAAAATTGTTTTATATATTTAATAAAATCATTTTGTCGAAATTTTTCCGGCCCACAGCCAACACACATCGCAAGTTAGTAAAATATATACAGTACAGATTCGTGTGAGCGCGTGGAAAATCGCCAATGATATGTACCCGTGGAGACCCAGCGTGCGGAACGCAGGGGTCGTAACGTCAATATTGCTCCGTATAAAAGAAGAGAAATAATTAAGAAGTCATTTGGCTGCTTCCTCGTTTCTCATTTCTGTAAAATCGACCTAAATTATTTTACACACGGCTCAAATTCATCATACCGAGTAGTCCAGTGGGCACTCATTAAATATAATATAAACACAATATGCGCCTAAGGCTTATTAAAGGGCAAGGGTACGGGGAATAAAAATTATTTGTTGACTAAAGATAAAATAATATAAATTCGTTGATTAAAAATAAATTAATTGGTTGATTAAAGATAAAATAATATAAATTCGTTGATTAAAGATTAATTAATACAAATTCATCGATTTAAACTGAATTAATCCGAAATCGTTGTTATAGAGTAAAAAATAGAATCGTTGATAAATTAAATTTGTAAATGAATTAAATTGATGGAACCCTAAGGTTGGAGACTTACGATCAGTATTAAAAACCCCTAATAACGTAAAATATTAAATCAAGACGACGCGTGGCCGCCAGGTAATTTCAGTGATTAAATTTTAATTAATAAATAATATGAATTCATAAAAGAGAAACCATAATTTACTTAAGTAATTGAAGGAAAAATCCAATGATTGCACCCCATAATTTCAGCACCATAATCTAAATCCAAATCAAAGTACGAGAAAATACATTTTCCTGAACCATTTCATAAGAAAATGAGAATTGAATAAAATAATTGAACGTCATCGAAAGTAATAAAATGTACTCCAATAAAATTCCATCGTCCGCTAAAGAGTAAAGAACGTCATCGAGAAGTAATAAAATTCCATTAAAATGATTATTCCAATAGTTGATAAGGAGTAACTCCCGAATTCCTATGACGACATTAAATTTGTGCGAAATTAAAAATCATAAATTAGAACACCAACCATTTGCAGAACCCGTTGTAGAATCACCCCCGGCAAACCAAACAGAAATACTTAACAATATCTAAAGAGAATTAATAACATTAAAACCTTATACATAAAGCAGAAAACGTACCAAATCACGAAATGTCGAATGGTCGACAATCGCTGAAAATCAATAATCGACCATTGGCCATTTCACCCCGCAATGATCGGAAACCGACAAATTCGACAGGATGTATATTCTAACTGTGAATAGGGTCAACGACTTAAATAATCAGGATTGGTTTACCATTAATAGTCTAATAATTTCAGCATCCGGAGAATTTGGCTGAAACGAATCAATAAATCTGATCAGGAAAATTTTCGTAATGGAATTTACATCACACTCGGAGGAGACAACTATAAAGCCAGGAATGTTCTTGGAGGGAGGAGGACCGAGAAAATTGGTCGCTGTAAATAGTGGTAACTTATTTTGAATTTTACAATATTTATCGTCTTTTATGACAGTTAAATGATTATAATTGCGATGTATCTTGTTAATCTTAATAAATGATTTCAATTTTCCTTTTTTCAACCAATGTTAATTTTATTAAACTGATTTAAATCATAAGATACCATTCATAAGATAGTTTAGATCCTAGCGTATAGTGTTATCAACCTGGACAGTTTCATATCAATGTTAACAATATGTCGTTGGATTACGGTTAGAAGGAATAGTTCCTGTAGCTAAAGGTTCTGAGTCTCATTGAGGAAAGCGATAGTTGATATTTGTCTCTTAATATTTACAAATCTGATTCATAAATTGTAGATTAAGATATTTATTTTAAGATCTAATTCACAAATGCATTATCAAACGTATACGGTGAATCAGCATTAGAATTAGTTCGCTAATATATTATCTCTAGTTTATATACTTATTACTTACTGATAAACCTATTGAATCAAAATAAAAACTATTAATATTGGAGGAGTTGCATATTACTAAATATTTTCCACAATCTAGATTCCGAACCCCTAGAGGATTGATGATGCAATATTCAAGGAAAAGATCTAATTAATAAGAGTCTTAATGGTATCTACTATAAGACAATATGATATGACATCTTTCTAATCTATAATATATTTAATCATGAAATACATTTTTCCAAAACAATAATAATAAAGGAAGAAAACACTATGACGCTAAATACCCGAAATATATTTCAAGGGAATTATTTCCAACCTCAATCTGCAATCATAACTCGTGTCAAATACTATTTACCAAAACTGCAAGTTAAATAATCTCAATAAATGCGTTGCTGAGGCTTTCCCGTAAGTGGATACTCTATTGACAATGTTTAATTTTAGCTATCAATTCCACAATTTCCCTCGCAGATCGCTGGAGATGGGCTTGGGCCCAATACCGCCAAGAACGATGTCCCGCCGTCGAAATTCCTTGACCGGGACAATCTGGGAGTAGGTTCGTCTACTCAATGGAGCCCGTCGGAAGAAATATATCAGCAGGCCCGGCAGCAATTAGAAATCCTGGTGTCGCAACAACGAGACCTGAATTCGCAGGTGGCCCGAGCTCGCCAGCATTTGGCAAATGTAGAAGAAGATTTGCTGGCGGGTCGGATCGCTAACTAGTACTGGCACCCCCAACAGACCTCACCAAACAACGCGGCCCAGACCCGCAATACTAAAAGGCCGACGATGGCAATTTCCGGCTTCACACCTGAAGAGTGGGTGGCGAGACATTTCCCCTAACAGTTGCGACGATTCTATTTGTTTTAAATCAATATTAGTAACTTGTGATTTCCTTGCTACTCTTATATCAACATTAAAAATAAAATTTGTAAACTGGTCGTTAGTTGTTTCTACCCGATAAAATTCTTCTTCCTCTTACATGAATTTTGTTTAAATTAACACTAATATGATGTGTTTATACCCTTAACATGAATTTCTATACCTAATTTCGTTTGTATTAGCTATGGATCCTACTCGATTATTGCAACGGGAACTATCCCGAGCACAACAGAACAACCAATCACTCTACGGACAAATCCTCCAGCTCACCAAGGAGATACAGCAAGTGAAATCTACCTGGGTGGACCCGGCCAGACTAAGATCCATCTACCAACGCCTAACAGCGGCTCAAAGGGGCTGGGCAGAAGAGCGTCAGTTAAACCAGAGTCTCCGGACTCAAATTCGAGGGCTGGAAGTCGCCCTGGCAGCAAGTCGGGAAGGGCAAGCGGTAACTTACCCGCTCATCTTCGCCCCATCCCAGTTACCCTACCAGACTCAGACCCACGACCCTACACCGTCCAAAGATTCTCCAACCGTCCCATCCAGCAGTCGCCGACCGGGACGCAAAGAACGTGCCCGCCGCAAAGCCGAACAGCTATTGGACAAAAATAACCTTGAATAATTGACTTGACAGATTGAACTACATTTTTCTTTAAAATTATAATTGTGATTAAATCAAAATAAGTATATTCTTGATATAATTAAAAAAGGAATGATCATCGGAAGGTCGTGAATACTCTCATTATGTCGTTGGAAAAATAGTGTCCTTCTCCTACTGGTCAGCATGAATTTCGAATTTCCACACAAGGGACAGAATAAAGCGAGTTTTTAATGTGAGTTTTGTTATTAGATCATCTCGGGCCCTCGAGAGGCGAGATATCTTCTGGTATAGGCCGTGAGTGGCCTCGGGCGAACTCCAAGTGCCCTTAACCTTCTGATATTTTGCCCGTAGGATAGAGTGTTCTCTTTCTAGCTTGTCCACCTTTTGTATCGTTGCCGCGACTGATGGCGAGATCCTTGGGATGCGGGGTAAGTTATATATTGACGACATCAACAAATTGCACATGGATTATTCGGATAAATTATACGTTTGACAGATAAGGTTCAAGCTTCTCTTTTTAAGTGGTTGATGCGGACGGATAAGGACTTAGGAGTTCCGACGACTTTAAGAAATTTACAAAAACACTTGATAAGTGAATGGCTAAAAGGGAGGAAAAGAAATCATATTAAGAATATAGTTAATCAAATGTTGGTTGGAATAATACCAATAAGGAATATAATAATTATGATAATAATAATGGTGATAATTATTTCAGTACTAATAGTGACAACATCAGCAACAATAATAATCATGCTACTAATAATAATAATAATAATAATAATAATAATTATACTAGAACGGTTTTAATAATAATAACGTTAATGCTAGGTAATAAGAAAAATCATCTTAATAACTTAATTAGTCGTCTTTGTGTTGGCCCAAGATGCCGTTGTAAAGGCATTTACGGAATTTACAACTTAAACTTATGGTTAATTAGATAGTTCTCCAGGAGAATGATGGGGATCATCCAGATTTAATAAGGGAGAAATCTTATGACAGTGTATGGCGAAGGTAGTTTTACGTTGATCTGGTCATTTGTATTATAATTCTGCATACTGATACTCGGAAAGAAAGTTTTCGACATATTCGTCACTACTAATTTGTTACCTTAATTTATACTACTACTGAGAAGCTACAATTTTATTAAGGTTAATAATATTAAATACTCGAAATAATTGTACTAAATAACATTCGATAATGTTACGTTTGATGTCTGAGCAAAATCAATAAAACGGTAATTCAATATTCGGTTTCTCGCTTATATTATTCGAACTTCATTTAACTAGTAAGCTCGACGGTCTGAATTCCGAAAAACTAATCCGAGATAATTTAACCATCGGTTAGGGCGGATGATCGGGCAATCGCACCTTTTCTAACGCTCTGATTAATCCCGTCACTATTGGTGGATTATACTCATAATATATTAGAAATTTCCTCATTTATCATTGATAATAAACAACTAACTTACATATTCTCCGGGTTGGTCTTATTGAAGGAAGAAAATTCCGATTGATGGGGTTATATGGATCGAAATTAATTTCCGTGATGTTGTGGCGTTAGTGATGTGGATAACCTTCACCCCATGACATACAAAAGGTTTTGACGCCCGCCAATGGTTACCCGTTGCTAGGTAACGTTAGAACTGTAAAAAAAAATCAAATTTTTATTCATAAAAATTCGGTTGCTACACATGGCATAAGGCGAGTTTGATTACTCAGCCCTTCACTTTGATATTTTAGATCTTGTTGTTCCACAATAAGGCGAGAAGAGTATTCTCAGTCCTTAGAACGACTTCAGCAGATCACGATAGTATGTCATCTTGGAACATTCGGCTTCAGTGATGTTCAGCAGCACTTGCATTGGAATCATCAGTATTACGTATTATCAGTATATAATAATAACATCAGTAGTTCTGCAATTAGGCATATTGTATTGGTATCATCAGTATTCAGTTTTATCAGTGCATATTCGGGATTTGTCGGGATCAATTAGTATTGGCATCATCAGTATTTCAGTTTTATTGGTGCATGTTCTGGATTGTCGGTATAATCATCAGTATTTCAGCCTTATTGGTGCATATTCCAGATTGGTAGTTGTCATAGGCAAAGCTTGTCTGAAGCAATAAGCAATATTCCACAGCATTCCAGCATCATCATAACAATGTTCAAAAGTATTCAATCAGCATTCAATCAAAACTCACGCAGATGTAAAGAAAATGCAATCAAGCCAAGCGGCTATAATAAAATAGATGTATATTTTGTTTTAATTGATTTTATTAAGTATAGATTAGATTAGTATATATGTGTAAAGATTAATATAATAAAAATTATATATATATTATATTATATATATATATATATATATATTAAATATTAGATTAATATATATATATATATAACTATAGATAAAATATAGATATGGTTTATTTGGTTAAAATTACAAATGATATCAATTTATATAAAGATTTTAAATATAGTACATAGTAGATAAATAAACATAGGAGGCAGGGAGATCGGGGAGAGTAGAGTAGGTGTTTAGAAGATTAATATTTGGATGTGTGTTCTCTGTATATGTCGTAACTTGCTTTGACTGCAGCAGCAGATGCTTTTTCAGATAGTGTTTTAATTTCAGGATCAGAAAGACCTATTGTTTTTAGTATGGATGTATTACGGTGGTCCCACAATCACTAGGGCATATATAGTTGTTCTGCATTTACTAATGTTTCGAACTTCTATTGAAAGGTCTTTGTATTTTATGTAGTTGTCTTCTCTAGCTGTGTCGAAGTTTTTTCTAGAATCATAAGGCACTTTAATATTAAGTATGTGTATTAACTTATTTCTCTTAGAAGTAATAAGGAGGTCAGGTATTAATTTTGTGTTGAGTCCAATGGGTGGTTTTTCGACGTCAACATTAAATTGTTTATCAAAAAGGAATTCGACAACTGCTTCAAGGACTCTTTTATGTTTATTACGTTTTGCATGTGGTTTAAATGTTCAATGATTGAAGATATGTGCTTGTGTTTCTGACAAGTTTTTACAGTGTCTGCATGTGGTTTGTATATTGTTTTTGAGTTTGTGTGGAGAGTAATTAAGTTTCAGGATGTTGTTCCTAGCTTTAATAAGAAAGTAGTATTGAGAATCAGTAAAAACGTCTGATTGTATAAGAAAGGCAGCAGTGCTACTCTCCCCTATAAGCGCTGCAATATAGCCATGGCAAGGCATGCTATACCACTTTTGAGCATATATAGAACTAATAATGGAATGAAGCTCAGAGGAGGTCTCACTTAGGTTATTGACGTTATAATAATTAATTCTAGTTTTATAAATAATTTCTAGGTTAATAAAATTATCTATATATTTTAGTTTTATATTTATATTAAATTTGTCCTTAAGTCTGATAACAGATTTCCTAAATTTTCGGAAATTGCCATCATATCGGGATGTAAGTTTAATTTCCCCATTGATCCAAGATAGGGCGTTGTCAATATTTTCATTCCCCTTAGCGTCTTTAAGTTCATCAATATACATATTAGAAAAGTGCTGATCAGTAGAGCTTATCAAATATAAGGTGTGTACTACACTCTGTATAAGATATTCGTCAATAGCAGAGGTGAAACCAAGACCCCCAAGCTTGCATCCAGCATATATAAAATTATTATTTAACTGATGAAAACAATCACCAATCATAGGTTTTAAAAGATTTTTTTATTTTTTGGTCATAGCCAATTTGATTGACTCTACCTTTTACTTTTTTTGTTTTGGTATGGCAATCCAATACCATATGATTAATATTGCAGTTACGAAGCGTGAAAATGAGCCTTGAATGAATAAAAGTCTTATACGAATAAATTTTTTGAGATGAGTGAAGGTATGAATCAAAGAAGAGTTTTGTGTCATGTGTACATGTATTTAGTCGTGTATCTATGTTGTGTTTTTTGTTGAAAGAGAAGTCTACTCCAAGATAGCTGTAAAGATTGTCGTTGTTGACAGTAGGTATAATTTCGTTATATAAAGAGGTTTGTCTCTTTGCATTAGACGTGTTCATGTAGCCAGATTTGGAAGGTTTAAACTTAAGGTTCATAGAGGTAGCACATTCAACAGTGGTCTGCAATATGTTGAGAATAGATGCATGTGAGTCGGCAAAAAGAACTAAATCATCAGCATATGCAAGGATGCTAATGTTGTTTCCATTAAAGAGAAAGGGGTGTTTTTCAAGGACAGTTTTAATTTTAAAGTCAATAGTAAGACAGAAGAGTGTCATAGAGAGCGGGCAGCCTTGCTTCACTCCTTTAGTCAAAGGTATAAGGTCAGATGTCTCACCCTCACAGTCAAAGAAAGTGTTGATCCCTGTGTACATATCGCTAAGAAGTGCTAAAGTAATTTCAGAAAGTCCCATCTCGATCAGGGTGTGCCAGATGAGGTCATGGGGGATCGAACCAAAGGCATCTGCAATTTCAAGCCATATTATGTGTAACTCTTTGTTGTTGCGTATGCTGTAATCTCTTATAAGGTGTATTGTAGTATGATGCTCGGCGCATCCATCAGAAGCTCCTATTGGTTTTTGATTTTTTGAGAGAAGATTGCCAGAAGATATCCAATTAAGGATCCTATCATTAAGAAAGGTTGCAAAAATTATATAAAATGTATTAATTATTGCAAGAGGTCGCCAAGGATAGGCATTGGAAGATTTATCAGATTTTCCGTTTTTAAGAATAAGTTTAGTACGAAAGGTTTTCCAATTATCAGGACATTGAAGCGTTCGGAGGATGTTGTTATACATAGAATTAAGGAATAGGAAGTCAGGAGAGATGATACGCCAGTCAGAGAAGGAGATTTTATCAAGACCAGGGGCAGTGTTGTTAAGTCTTTTTAAGATTAATTTGATATCATCTGGACAAGTAGGAGTATTGGTATCATTTTCAGGAAAGCTAGGGAGTCGTAAGGTGTTAAAGGAAGAGATAGGTGAGGTATTGTTTGCAAAAATATTGATAATATTGCGCATACTAGGTTTATGTGTTTTTATGTCATTGCAATTAAGGATTTTTGATAGTTGTTCTTTTGGTTTATATTTTAATTTGTATCTTTTAGCACATTCCAGCTCATGTTCACGCTTTTTATTTTTATGTATGATATCACTTTTAATTTTAATTTTATATTTAGAAGGATTTATATTATTGTTTATTTTAAAAATCTCAAGAAGTGAACAATGAACTGTATCATCAGTATTGTCCATTTGAAAAATAAGGTTATCTATATAATTTTTATACTTACGGATATCAGTTTCTAAATAACCGTTTCTAATATAATTAATAATTATTGATTTTATATTGGAGGTCATAGTAGGTATGTCAGGGATAGAAATGGGTTCACTCGAATTAAGTCATTTGATAAAGTGGCAGATAAAGAAGGCAGAGTCTTTACTTTCAGAGCAGCGAGGATATTCAAGGGAGCTAAGGTCTATATCAGTTTCAAGGACGAAATTCTGAAGGTTTAGAATAGTGTTCAAAATATCGTTAGCAAGGTCAAGATGTTCAAGAAGGCTATTTTCAGATAGAGGGTCAATAAGAGTAGCGAATTTACGCTTTTTGTTAAGGAAGAAGAAGAACCAGGATCCATTAGTCTTGCACACAGGCATAATGACCTCGTTCCAGTCAGAGAATTTATGGAAGGGGAAGGTGGAGAAGAAAGTTTTGAAATTGTGTTGGATTAAGGAGTTAGAAGATATTGGGTCAACGAATATGGAAGTTTTTTTCATAGCATGAGTAAAGATGTAAGCCTTAATCGAGTGTTGGAACCATCATTGTGTTTCAGTATCAATATTCTTATTAAAAAGTAGTGTTTTTGGTAGTCAGTTATTTCTAACGTGTCTTCACTTATCGGAATTTCATTACTATTTAACAAACCTGCAAATATATTTTTATTAGTATTGTCGTTGTTATTTGTGTCTGTCGTATCAGGGTGATTTCTTGTGGGGTGATTATTAGTGACATGTAGTGAAATGTTATTGAAGTTTATCCATGCTCCGCAGTAACAATATATCTCAGCCTCTTTGTCAAAAAAATTGTTTTTTGTGTAGATAGCATGTGTAGTAAGATGTCATCTACTGAGGTGTTATAAGCGAAAAAATGGTGGAATTTTTTAGTTTGCTTGTTGAAATTCACGCATACTAGGTTGTTTGATGAGTTAATTTTAATGTATTGATTATTTTTCTTGATGGCGTCTATTTCAATCTTATGGTCTTTCATCTCAATGTGCTTATACAGGTCAATATATTTGATCAAGACCAGTACATTTTATTTCATGAAAACTGACTCCGAAAAGTCAGTGCGTCCTTTTAAGGGGACTAGTCCGACCATTAGTAGGTCAAACTCGATCAAGTTTTCTTTTGTTTTTTATCTTAAATTCTTATCTGTCCGGTTGAAATAACCAGTCAAGTACGGTTCGCTTTCATCTCGGGTTCCTTCCTCAGCTCAGGTCGAGCTCTATCGCCATCTCTGTATTGTTATTGGGATTCATCCACATTATATTAAAAGTTTGGTAAGTATAAATTTTAGGAATATTGGGCTTCAATTTATTTCTCTTGGCATAATCGGTTTTGTTTGTAAAAATTTGGGATCTGTATTCGCCATCACGGAATTGTTTGTAAACATTATTGGGGATTCATCCACATTATATGAGAAGTTTGGTAAGTATCGGTATTGTTTGTAAAAAAGTTAGGATCTGTATTAGGGTTTGAAGTATGGTATGGGAAGTCCACATTTATCACTATCAACCATCAGTAAAATTGGATTGAGTAAATTTATGTAATATTCACATAGCATTTCGGCAATATTTATGATTGGATTGTCAGTTCATCAGTATTCGAGATTTAGGCATCATTCCTTCAGCCATCCTTCAGAATTCCTTCAGCATTCCTTCAGCATTCCTTCAGCCTTTAGGCATGCATTCATCCGGTTCAAGCATCAGTTTGTCAGCATTCAATATTTAACAATCGGCATTCAGGATCAGTTTTCAGCATCAGTAATCGTCATCAGTATATTTTTCTTCTACTATTGTCCTTTTATGTATGCAAGGTAGTCAGCAACCCCATAGTATTCATCACTTCTCTCGTAGTATTCATCACTTCTTCCATAGTATTCATCACTATCATCACTATCATAATTACAGTCATATGAAGGGACATCTGTTATGTGGCATGATTGTTTAGTTGAAGGTTGTTAAATAGTTGTGTTATCAATGGTATTATTAGTATTAAGGACGGGGTTAATATCAAGGTCGTTTACAGATGATTTAATTGAGTAGTCATGATTATAAGAATTTGTAGTAGAGCAGTCATTAACATGGTTAATAATATTGTTTTCAATTTTGTAATGTGTGCAAATAAAGATGTTAGCTAAGGATTTGTCTACTTGAATAAGTGCTTTATTGGCATAGATAGTAGAATGCTTAGGGTTGTTTAGTGTATCAATAGATATGGAGTCATTATTAATATGATTGTTAAGATTGCTTTCGATTTTGTAATGTGTGGGAACAAAGTTATTATTAAAAGGATAAGGTTTGTAAGGAGTGTAGTTTGTGTAGGTATTTGTTAAGTCAATATTAAGGTTAGTAGTGTCAGTTTCATACAGTGAGTTGATTGAAGAATTAGATTTGTCAGTAGTGTTATCAATTAAGTTTGTAAGATCAATTTGAGATGAATTGCATGAAGAGTAGAAGAGATCATCAAGGCAGTTATATGGTTGTTTGTTTAAATCAGTTTTAGGAGTGGAGCATATAGGATTATTATTTGATTGGTATTTTATAGGTGTGAGTATAGATTTATTCGTATTTTCGTTGTTATCTTGGTTGTCTATGTATTTAGTTAAGTATGTAAAATTTTGAATAGGATGGGGTGAAAAAAGATTGGTAGATTTTGAAGCAGGTTGTAGGTTTGAAGGTAGTTTAGTTTTGGTTTTCTTTTTTTCTTTCTTAAGTGCGTTAGTTGTTATACAGTTGTTATTAATGAGGTTGTCAGGACTTGTGTCTAAGTTTAAAGGGAAGTTGTCAATTTGTTTGGTTTGAATAGGATGTGGTGTAAGAAGAATAAGGTTGATGGGTGTTGAAGTAGTAAGAATGGTAGATTTTTGTTCAAGGTTGTTAATTTCAGAGTTGTTTGGAGGAATGTATGAAGTGATAGGTGTATCAGAGTCATCAGGTAAAGTATGGTTATCATTATAAGATATAATAGGAGATGAACAGTTAATCGGTAGTTGTACAGTTTTAGAGTCATCAGGAGTATCAATATTTGTGGTAATGTTAGTTGTTGACTATATTTCATTAGTGAAGGTGGTAGTTTTGTCATCAGTAGAAGTGTTGGTTTGCCGAAGGTCAGTGAGTCGGCCGGCGGCCGACGAGCTGCATACACTATATTTTTCGCACACCCCGGCGTGCGAAAAATTTTTTCATGCTTATTCCATGGATTTACACTACTAAATTTGGAATATTTAAAGAACAAACATTTTATTTTAAGTTTAATAATAAAACAGAAATCATTTAAAAATAGATCAATATCTCTTTTAAAATCTTTATTAATTTTTATAAAGTAGTTTTCAGTTTCTAAAAATAATTATTAGTTAAGTTTCCTATTTTATAAAGTAATGGTATGTTATTTTGGTAGTATGTTATAGTATTTTAATATTTTTTGTTAAAAGGTTTTTTTAATTTTAAATAAAATATGTAAAAATAATCAATTAAAAATTTTATAAAGTAAGTTTCATTTTTCAAAACATGTTTAATATTTAAAAATTGAATGTTTAAGTTGTTAAAAAAGTTGTCTGTGTAATTAGTTAATGAACTTAAACTAATTTTAATGTTTTTAATTTTAAAATTTTTAATGAGTTATTTTTTTAAGTAATGGGCTGTGTATGTTGTGTTATATTTTCAAGATCTCTTTTATAAATATTTTGTATAATTTTGTTATTATGATTTCCTTATAAATTCGAGGGAAGAATGGGATTATTTTTATTTGATTTTATCATATTAAAGTTTTTAGTAATATTAAAATAGAGTTTGTTACAAAAGAAATTTAAATATTTATAATTTAACAATATATCAAATGTTACCACATCTGCAATCAAGTCCCTAAAAATATTCAAGGCACAAAGGATCTTTGATTGCAGGCCTTCCAGTTCGAAGGGCTTTGTTAGGAGTTGGTCAATTTGTTCGGATGGGTAAGAGCCTAAAATATTGGTTATTTTAATTTTGTTACAAAATCTGACAGCATCATCTATTGGAATCTCCGTAGAATCTCCAAGGCCTTTATTCTTTCTACATTGTGAGCAGTCAATGGTGGATTCGTCAGTCGTTTCTTTATTGTGGACATTAAAGGTATGTTCACGGATGAGGTGCCTGTCATAGATTGAGATGTGGCTACAAAGGGCTTTTTGATGATGGTCGTGTCTACAGACTAGTTTTTCTCTAGTATTTACACAATAGATGGTGGGTTCTGTACAGTCGGCTTTTTCAATGGTTATCAAAGGTTTAATATTATTACTTTTGTTGTTTTTAAGGCAGGAAGGCATAGGTGTAGATATAGGTATGTCTGTTGTAGTTAATTTGTAGTTAATGTCAATTACTAGAGGAGACATGGCGTTTTTAGGCAATATGGTTTCAGATGTGGTTATGGAAGTTTCATGTGAGTATATAGAGTTATGAGATGGGGTACAATTATTATCAACGAAAAGGTCAGATATTTGGGAGTTTTGTGGATAGGTTATTATAGTGTTGTTTGCGTTGGTGTTGCGTGGTAGTTTGATTGAGGGTTTTATAATATTATGGTTGATCGGTGATGGTGTATCAACAGGCGAAAGTTCTTCATTATCTAATAGAAGTGGGGAAGGTTTATTTCTAGGTGGATTAATAGTAAGTGATTCATCATGTGGGTTTTTATCAATAATAGATAGATCAAGATGTGTGTTAGAAGATTGGATATTGGATTCAGTTTCAGGAGAGTAAGTTATGGGATTTGTTGGATTGGGTAAAGAGGTATTATTTGCATCTAGATCAGGGGTAAGTTCTGAATTAGAAGTGGGCAGTATATTAGTAAGCGATGGCTTTTCATTGTTAGGTAAGTATGAGGAAGTATTATCAGTAAGTAGCTCACTGGTCACAGGACCTCCAAAGGTGAGTTCCGATATTAGAACTGCTAAGGTTTAGTCCTATGTCGGGTTCAGCGGACTGCCGTTAGAAGGCCTATGTCCGTCTTATCTTTCAGGTCCCTTTATTACTCCCTCATCATTATACTCGTATACTATATTTATTCGTAAATAACAACATAATAAACTGCAATGAATTTATTTATTATAAACTAAATTTATTGAATTTAAAAACAGGAATTTGCTGAGTTATTTGGGTACTCCTTGGGCGCGTCGACGTAATCGTTCGGTTCGACTGGGCCTGGCGTGTTGACGAGATTTCTTGTAGGAAGATTGTGGTTTGTCCTGGTCGCGATAGGCCAGTTGTGTCGGTGCGAATATTCTCGTTGCCTCCATTTCTAAATTAGAATACTTAAGCATTTACCATTATTAACATTAATCAAATTTTATCGGTCCTTTGCTTAAGTATCTTGTCGGTCAAAATTCTATGTTAACAAGTTGTTTTTGTGAATCTCGGAGTAGTCTGTATTGATAATCGGATTTATAAAGGTCTAGACGGAATTTCGTGACTTGTTTTCCCCATCATTTACCTTTTATATCATAAATTTACATTTTACTGAAATAGCTGAAAAACTCTTATTATTCATTTATGCTAGTGAATTTGTTGTATTGATAAGAACTAAAATTAAACAACCAATAACACATTAACATTTATTAAATGACACTAATTGATCTTATCAATCTTCGAGTTCATTTCGAATCGTACATATGGGTGTTTTGACGACTTCTTTCAGCAAAAGTCCATCGGGGATGACGACTGGCATAGGTATGGTCTCATGACTGACGAGGTCCAAGTCGACTGCGAAAGACTGGTTGTATCAACTTTTCCGGTAGAATTAACTTCGTTGGAGCGGCCATTTGTAACAGTCTCGGGTCATATAACTCGAAGGAGACTCCATATTCCGGAGAAAAACCCCTGTGCTCGGAATGGCTCCACTTGCTATGTACTGGTTTATCTGGGCCAATCGTTGCCTGGCCAGAACTGCTTTCCTATGATATTTACGCTTCATCTCCTCCATTTTCATTGCCGTATATTCGGCTCGCTGACGAGCTTCTCTGGCTGGATTTCCGCCGGGCTCGTGCTTGATGGCGATACTCGGTAATTCTACTTCATCTCCTCGGTCTGCGGACTGCCGAGGCCAGCTTGATCCTCCATAGGTGGACATGGTATATCCATTGTCCCATAATGCTTGACGATACCGAGCGCAGAAGCGTTCGAAATTTGTAGCGTTATTCGGGAGTCATCGCTCCATCCTCCATATGGGTCTCTGCGATCTGAATAAGCAATAGATTTAATTATAATTCATATCCGCAAAACCTATTTATGAGAAAATGCAGGGTATTCACGAAGTAATTTATGCTAACTATACGGCCTTATGATGAGTGTGAGTTTAATGTAAATGATGAAATGAAATTATGAAAATACTATACCTCCTTGCCTTTCCCCACTCGGCATAGGGGTATTATTGTTCGAGGCTTGCTCCTGCATAGTGTCGCTTGTTCGTTTATTGGAGTTACGTCCGCGATCGGCGTTCGGTAATCGGGAGTGTGACATGATTGCTAGTTATAGATCTCAAGAGTTTGGTATTGCTTTTATAGTCGTGAACGTATGTTGATGGTGGCGTGGGTGATTTGAAGAAACCCTTTTATTTATTTACGATCGGCCGGTGATTCTTGATTTAATTTAGTTTATCTCTATTGAAGTTATTTTCTATGTCAATGATCTCAAATACAATTGTGGTCTTGTGTTAATTATATGGTCGGTGAAGTTGATTATCATTCACGGCAGTTGTTTATTCAACATTGAAGTTTACTCTTAGTGACATAGATCTCATTAAAATCATGATCTGGTGTTTGTTATTTGGTCGGCGATGTTGATTTGTTATTCATATTCGTGATTAATTCTATTTTCATGTGTCATGTTTAATGTCATGACCTGTCTATAATTGGAATACTTATATCGTTTTTGAGATCACTCGATTGTTCTTCGTTGATTCCACGGATCACTATATTTATTATTAATCAAGAGAATGAATTCCTAAGCTGCTTTATATTCCGAATTATTTTCTTATTCGATGTCAGATGACTAAGAACGAGTTTTATCAAGATCTCTTTCGGATTCCGATCATCCCTAATGATGTGCCTGACTGGAGTATCCAACTATACATACTCGCCATGAAGAAGATCACTATACAGTGTTACTCGAGGTCTGCCTTTGGTGAAGAATCTTTCGGTGACGCTATGATATCCAAATATCGGATTTTAATAAAATCTAATGTTTTCGTTATTTTATGATGTTTAATTATTTTCACCAATTTAGTCGGAAGTTTTTATCTATTGCTTTCTATCAATTTATGATACTTCATTATTTGTTATCAGTTCACGATGTTCGATTATCATCTGTTGAGTTATAATGTTTGATTATTCATTACTACTTTATGACAATTTATTCCTTTTATCATTTAATTATGGGTCGTGTTATGATGTTTACTATTATTAATTTACCACATTTTAATTATTAATCCTATTATGATTTTTAATACATTTACGTCAGTTTCGGTCTTTTAATCATTATTTTAGTTACCTTTTATCTATTAGCGACAGTTTAATTATTAGTCATTTTATGAAAATTAATTTAATCATTAATTTAGCTTTTTAATCAATTAACCGAATTTTAATTCTTAATCAGGTTATAAAATTGGATTTAGTCATTAATTTAGTTATCTTTTTATCAATTAACGATACTTTTATTATTAACCATTTTACGAAATTTAATTGCTCTATATCACATCGATATTTTACTCCTGAATTTAGTTACTTTTGCTCAATTATCGACAATTTAGTTATCAATCATTTAATGCAATTTAATTTCTTTACATCACCTTCTATATTTTACTAATGAATTTCGTTACTTTTGATCAATTAAATGACATTTTAATTATTAATCATTTTTGGAAATTAATTTTTTTACATTACATCGATATCGAGTCCTCACTTCCCGAGCCTCAATTTAGTTCTAAGGTTCTTGTGTTTATATTAGATTTTACGAGTGCCCACTCGACTACTCGGTGTTATCATTTTAGCCTATTGGTATCTTAAAAATTTAGGTCGATTTTTCGGGAGATGGGTGAAAGAGAGCCAGCCAAAAGACTAGTCCTCGATCTTCACACTGCCCCTATAATAAATAGAATAGTTACGTTCGAGACCGTCGTTACGCACGACAGAACTGTAGGCAGAGAAACCGCACTTGCACAGTGTGACTAGTTGTGTTTGATTTTAATGTCTTGTATGTTGTGTGGCTGTGGGCCAGAAAAATTTCGACGCATTAAACAAATTCATTTTCCGAATACATTTATTGGTTCATTACAATTAAATCATAGTTTGACCATTGACTCAATTCAAGCATTCAAAACCATACGACAAAGGATTCCCACATGCACGAGCCAGTAGAGCTTACCTGTAAGTTACTTGCATTCGTGATGTGGAAATAGTTGCCGAGAGTTGTTTCTGTCAGTTAAAGAATTAAGAATAAAGAGTAATTATTTACTGAGTGAAAATTGATTAAAATTTTGTGAAAATGGATTGGTATATATACCTGTTCTGTGACCCTAACCTTGTGTTTTAATTTTCATGCGATAAAACAAAATTTGACCTTGGTATTATTTGTCTAATTTATTTCTAATTTTTTTTATATTCTTGATTTATTTGACAATTTATTCGTTAACTTTTAATTTTAATCATTTCTGACTAAAATTATTTTATTTTTATTCAATTTATTCATGAACTCTTTTCTTTTTCCGTAAATTGTCAATTTTTGGTCAAATCTTTTGTTATTATGTTATTTCTATGTCATTTCGTGCAGATCTTGGTGCCTTTGTTAATATTTTAATTTACTTTCATGTTTTTCTATTTTCTATTTTTAATTATGTGTTTTCTCGCATTTTGAGGTGGCTACTTGATGTTTATAGGTCTGATTTTAAATTTTGCATGTTATGTTTGCGTGCTGTTTCCAGTCCATTTAAACAAAATCTTGTACTGGCCCAACAATATTGATTTTTATATTTGAAAATTAGGAACGCACATATAATCGCGTTGCGGATGTTGTCTCTACAATTAATTGAAGCGATGTTTACATTCGTCTATATAATTGGGTTTTCATATTGTTTGTTATGTCCGTGATCCTCGAGTCAAAGCAGAGATGTAAATAGTAGCGTAGACTTTGGGTTAGTATGTCAATTATCATGTAATTTTCACTAGATAGTCAGTGGATTTTGTGTTGGAGTCACCTAGTTCTATTGTTGGGTTTTGGATTATTTCAAGTCGGTTCTCTCTGACTCCTGGTGTTCTTTAAATTAAAACAATGAACGACCCAACGTATATTGAAACAACAGGTTCACAATTTATTATCACGCTACAATGACCAATCAAAGTTTATACGATTCTCTGCTCGGCGTTGATGCTTTGCAAACAAACAATATTCACCTTTTGATCCTTTAGTTCTGTTGACTCTCGTTTTCCTCGGTTTCTGTTTGGTTTGATCCCTTTTCGCCTTTCCGTATTCTTAATTCTATTTCTTCTTTTCCCTACTTCCCTAATTCGTTTACCACTTTTCCTACAGTCTGATTCTTCGAACCCTAGCTGAGGCAGAATGCCGATTTTCTCTGATTTTCCCTTTGCTTATATACTCCTCGAAATCAGGATGACAAATGGTTATTGCCGAGCCAATCTTTCGTTTGACATTTTCTCCTACGTGTTTGCTTCGGCTGTCATCCATAATGGTCCAACGAATCCAGATAATTAATGGCCCTACCGGTCTTCCTACGCGCGCTATCTTCTCCTTACTCTTTTCCCATTAATCATTGTGTCAAGCTAATGGGCCCAAATCTTCCTTTTGTTTGCCTTTCTTCTTGTTTACCCAGCTCGGGTTTCCTTCATCTCTCGGGTTTTCCATTAGCCAATTAATTAATTAATTAACGTTTTCTGTTTTCATACATTTGAATGTTTTCAACCCTTTCTAACCCTTTTCTGATAAATCCCTAACCGTCATCTTGTTGACCATTAGCTAATCTATAACTGTCCCGTTTTTCCCATTCGATTTCGATGATTTTTCCATTTATTGATTTTTCTCGGATTTCCGGATTCTCGCCTTTCGTAATTGCTTTTTGCATTTTCTAATACTGTTTCCATCGCACTTTCCTTTACTATTAATTCTGTGCACGATCCCGCTTTTATTTGCCTTTTTTCTTCGCTTACTTTCCATTTGAATTATTATCCTAAATTTTATTTAAATTTTTAATTTTAATTTACAGACCTCAACATATCTCCCCCCTTAAAAAATTTTTTCGTCCTCGAAATCTATGTTTTGCTGTGATTATGTATTATTATTATTATTATTAATATTACCCTTATTATTATTATTACTATTTATCCGAATTATTACTTCAAAAAATATTCCCCAAACAAATATTTCCCCAATATCTTCAGGTAATTTATAGTAAATCAAATAAATTGCAATAATCGACTTTCAAAATTCATTTTCCAAAAGACCTATTAATTTCCCATTTGCATTTGTTGATATTCCCGTAGCCAAAACGTCACTCTGAAATGGATCCACGGTCCAATTCTTATTTGCGCAATTGTTTTTATTTTATTTTTGTTTCACTGAAATAAAAATGTACTATCACAGTTTCATTTCATTTTTAGTAATGCAGTTTTCAAAAGACTTATTTATGGTGTCGACTATAATTTGCCCCTTATTTTATAATACATTTTAAAATTATAAGTTTGATTTAAAATTTATAAATTAAAAATTTCAATCCTATAAGCTTTTTTTTTAAAAAAAAAAACCTTTTTATTTATCTATTTCCCCGGGCTTATTGTCAGAAATTTTTGGGAAAGAATTCCCAGAATGAAACTGTTAGTATTTTTTTTTTGAACTCAAATTTCTAAAAGTTCCACTTGTTGATTAATCGATATTTTAATTCTATGCGAATTTAATTCTTTTTTTAATTTTTAACTAATTTATATTTGGAAACACGTTGAAATATTTTATTTTGCTTTATTAAAAATAGAGAAACAGATAAGGAAGCTTCAGTACTCGTTTTATCGCAGAAAAAAATTTTTGATTAATTGATATTGTCAGAAATTTATCCTTATCGGCCAAAGACTTCATATAAAAAGAATAGATTTAATTATATTATGCTTTTTACTTCAATTGTCGGATATTACTAGATATAATGCCAATGAAACAAATCACCTCATCTTTTACTAGTTTATTTATTTTTTCAATGATTCTTGTGCTCATCAACCTAATTTTCGCAGAAACGACAGATCCCTTGGTAAGTATTAATATAAACAAAATGTATCTATAATTTATATTTTCATAATATATGTACATAAGTAGTTTTAATTTGTTTCATTCAGAAAATATTGAACAACAATGTATTCGAATAATTTTATAATTTTATTTTAATGGGGTAATTTTTTTTGGATTTTTTTTTTAAAATATTTTATTACAAATTTAATTTAAAACCCAAAAATTAACTATTTGTTTTAAACTTTTAAACTAGAATATCAAATTTTAGGCAACACTTTCTTTTAATGAAATTATGAATGAGGAATTTTTTGTTTTATATTTGTTTTCTATTTTTAGAAAAGGTTTAAACAAGAAGATTGGGAAAAATTTAATATTATTAGCAGAAGAAATCCTTATTTCAATGAATTATATGGACATCAACAAATTCACGATGGAAAACGATCTTGGATGAATAAAGAAACAAAGAAAACAGTTAAAGATTCTCCAGAGTTCTTTTTGTTGGACCATGTTTTGGATGATTTCAGTATTTTTTTGTTTTTGTGATTCTTTTTACCATGCTGTCCTCAACTACCCTCGTAGTAACCGAACACTTGCAATCGCTGTCCAGGGTAGCCAAACCCCGGTGATTGCAAGTACTCGTGTTGCTTATTAAATTAACTTATTGATGCTTATTAAATTAACTTATTTACTGTTTAATTTTAGTTCGTTAATTTGTTTATGCAACTACCTATACCACACTCATGTGTTGGGTCATATATTTTTGCAGCTACTCGTATTTTTCTGACAATTTTAGCCGTATTTATACTTATTAATTTATTACGTAATTCTTAGAATCAATTACTTCCCTGCACTAATTATTTGTCGAGGGCGCCATGGTACGGAGTTTTACACAGTATTTATTTCATTTTTCTTTTCAACCCTCACTATTTTAGGCTGTCCCAGAACCCAAGTTTGAGCATCTCGATGTTATGCAATGGTTATTTGACTGCCATACTACCAGGTTTTTTTTAATTTCTTTTTCAGGGTCCCTTTGCCACCGCGCCGAAAGGGATTGAAACGTACCTTTGCCTGTGTGGATACAGGCAGTAGGTTTGAAAGACGCCCGCCTTGCAATGTACGCAGGGAATGGGACTGTGGCATCCAAAGTCCCGTTCTGTTGGACTCTGATGACGAATAAAACTTTGAATAAATGTTCAGCATACCTTTGTTTTTAATTTATGCTAGAAAGTGTGGGGTAATTGTGTCCCTCTTCGCGATTAGTCTTTGTTACTACTAATGTGAAATTATTCCTTACTTATTTATAATTTTGTTCTCTCGCCCCAGTAGGTTACCCATTGTTATATAGTTATGCTAATTCATTCATTACTACTCAGCCCTTTAATATTATTTATTTCTAATGTTCATTTAAGGTATCATTTCATTATTTGCAACATTTATTTGAGTTATTCTATTTGCTTTTGTTCATTTTTATCTATTATTCATTTATTTAATTTATCACTTTTTTTAATTATTTATTTATATCAATTTGTCTATTCATTTGATTATTTACTTGGTAATTTACTTATTTTTATTTAAACTATTATTTATCACTGCCAATTATTTCTTTATATCAATTTGTTTATTTATTTGATTATTTGTTAATTTACTTATATTTATTTACTATTATTTTTTTTTCTCGAGGACGAAAAAACACTAACTGGGTCCGTTTAAATAATTTATTTTTTTAGTCTAATTGATTTATCTCACCATCGTCTTCCGATTCCTCTATTTCTTCTACTCTCATTCGAAACATCGCGAAATCGGCCTCGTGTTGAAACAATAAGATTTCCAAACGGTCCAACCGCCTTTTCAGACGGAAGTTTTCTTCCTCCAAATCTGTTATTCTGCCCTGCATGCTACGAAACTTTTGCTTTAGTTCTTGCGTACTTGTTTTTCACTCTTTGCATGACATCTCCGAGGCTTCTTGCATTCTCTGAAATTAAATGATAGTAATTTTTTTTGTATCACTCTTTATTCGCAAAGCATCAACACCTCGCTTCGAATCTCAAACAAATTACACCGTTCATCCTATGGTACTTATAAAACATGCACATTGTTAATATAAATGTAATATATTTTTATACTCTATTCATGCAGATCACAATTTATAGTCTTGTCTCATAATATGAATATGATGGTGGTTGAAGGATAGTTAGTTGTCTCTCCTTTACACATATCAAAATATCAAAATGGTGATGATTATGAATGTTATCGATAAGATGAGAAAACCTGTTATTAAAATGTAAATGAGATATTCACAATAGTTGACTGTCAAATCCGAATTTATCATCATTAGTTTATTTGAGTTAGGTTTTGTCGTCTCTTGGGTCGGTAATTGGAAAGGTGATGTGGTTGTATCTGATTTTCGTTTCGATTCATTGATTGTCTTGACTTCCACGAAAACTGTTTGCCATCCGCCTGGTTCGGTTATCCATCGCTGATATTTAACTGTTAATTCCCATGCCGTCTCTAAATCAGAAGTGTAAAGTATAAAAAAATGATTACCGGCATCTAATATAGTCAGGGTTTTTTGTTTGTAGATAATAACAACTCTTTCATCATTTCCTGATATTCTATATATCGTTACCGGTCCATTTCCAACACTCAGGGTTATACGATTTGACTCGTCTCTGAGATAGATAGACTGGGTCTCACTCTTCAATCGTGACCATTGGTTTCTCACTACCGTTCCATTTTCGAGGCATATGTTCTCGTAGTAGTTTGCATTAACTGAATAATTTTGATTCATTTTCAATTTCTCGTAGCGGATAACTGATTTTCGCGAGTTAAGGGTGTCGACATTTAACCCTTGAAATGTGATTCGCACTTTCACCAAGTCCACTGGCTTCCAATATATATTGATTCCATTTATCTCTGGTTCTATTTCGATCAAGTTTCGCATCTCTTTTGTGTGCACTTCTATCGGAATTTGCGTGTACCACTTTGACATGTTCTGTCTCAACAGCCATTGGTATTTGAAATTTGGCTTTAACTTTCGTACCGCAAATATATCTTTATCATAATTCAGTTCTAACACTGGTGCCGTATTGTCTAGTAAATCAATAATTTCTATTTGATCTGCGATCTCGCATTTACAGCTCCATACTATATTTGTTAGAGTGGAATATATATGTATTTTCTCCATTCCTCGGATTTTGCTTACCGCATATGGTAAGTCAATCTTTTTGCCGCTCGCAACTGTTACTAACATCAGCATTATTGCTACATATAATATCTTATTGATGTAGCTGACTGGTGTTGGATTTTTCGTGAATTTCTGTTTCAATTTTGTTTGACCCGTTACTTTATTCTGCTTGGACCTTAAGGGGTATCTAGATTCATCTTCCTCTGGCACTAGTTTACATCGATTTGCATGCACAATCATCGGGTTAGCCTTTTTACTCCTGAATGGTAATAACTTCAAATTGGTTTCGGTGGTGTCGCACACTTTGTAGGGTCCTTTAAATGGTCTTTGCAATTTAGGCGATAAACCTTTGAGAGGTTCCGGCCTGTTCAGATACACTAGATCTCCAATCTTTATGCCATGCGCATGTGCTTTTTTATCGTAGGTTTCTTTATATTTCTCTTGGTTATGCTTTATTGTCAAACCGGCTTTAGTCCATACTGACTGCATTTTTTCTTGCATCAATGCTTTATAATCGGGTATCTCCATATATTGAGAAATTGGTGGTTGAAATTTGAGATCAATCGGCATATTATTTTTCCTTAAATACATCAAGTTAAAACTGGTCTCTCCTGTACTTTGATTTACTGCATTTCTGTAGGCAAATAGACACGGCTTTATGAAGTCGTCCCAATCTTTCTGTTTTCGATTCACATATGACGAGATCATATTTATCAGTGTCCCATTAAATCGTTCCACTAATCCATCAGTTTGTGGATGATATGGTGACGTATTCAATTTCCAAATTCCAAATAGGTCTGTGATTGATTTGAACATTTCGCTTTGAAAGTTCTTTCCTTGATCAGTTAACAATTTCTTTGGAGTACCATAGCGAAATATTATGTTTTCCACAAATATTCTAGCAATCGTGTCTGCTTTTTGGTTTGGAATAGCGTATGCTTCTGGCCATTTGGTAAAATAGTCACAAAAAACAACAATGTATTTGTTTCCTTTTGTTGTTTCCGGTAATGGTCCCAGAATATCCATTGCCGTCATCTCCATTGGTGCTGCGGGTACTGGCATCGGTTTTAATGGTACTTTAATCTTTTTACCAGTATTTCTGCGGGTGATGCATACTTTGCAACTGTTACACCAATTTTTCACGTCTTGTTCCATTGTTGGCCAAAAGTATTTCAATTTTAATCTCGATAGCGTCTTGCGCGTTGACAAATGACCTCTCAACGCTCCATCATGATACTGCATCAGTAATGCGTCTCTGTGCTTGGCTGGTATAATAATTAATGCTTCCCCATTTTTCCAAAATTTAAGTATTCCATTATGAATTACATATTTGCTGTTTGCATCTGTAAGTCGTTTCCAGTCTTGTTCTTTTCTTATTTTGACCGCTTGTTCCATAAATTGTTTTAATTCACTATCGTTTTCCTGATCATTTGAAGTTCAGACATATTATTAACAGCTTTGATTGCAACGAATATAGTACCTTCCACTTTTTCAGGTGTCCCCTCACTATTATTTTCTGGGATTCTTGACATTGCATCTGCGTTCGCGTTAGCTTTACCTGTCCGATATTTAATCTCAAAGTCGTATTCTTGGAGGGCAATCGACCATCGTATTAATTTACTGGCTGAATCTCTGTGTTTCATTAACCACTGTAATGGATTATGATCTGTATAAACAGTAAATTTTCTGCCCAATAAATATTGTCTAAAAGTAGTAATTCCATACACTAACGCTAACGTTTCCTTTTCAATCGTTGAGTAGTTTTTCTCGTGAGGCCTCAGTGATCGGCTTGCATAGGCTATTACGTGGTCCTTTTCACCTTCAAATTTTTGTCCTAACACCGCACCCAATGCAACGTTGCTTGCATCCGTCATCAAGATAAATTGTTTTGTAAAATCTGGACATCTTAATATAGGAGTTGTTACTAATTTCTCTTTTAATGTATTGAAAGCGTTTTGTTGCATTTGTCCGCAAATAAATTTATTGTTTTTCTTTAGTAACGTATTCAATGGTTGTGAGATGTGAGAGAAATCTTTTATAAATTTTCTGTAATAGCTCGCCAAACCTAAAAATTGTCTAATCTCATCGGCATCTTTTGGTACTGGGTACTCTTCCACTTTTTGATGTTATCTGGATAGTTTGTAACCCTCGCCGTGATATTATATGTCCTACATAAATCACTTCTGCTTTGCCCCATTCACATTTCGATGGTTTGATTTTTAATTTTGCACTTTTGAGCCGTTTAAATACAGTTTCTACATCTTTCAAGTGTTCTTCGAAATCATTTGAAAATATTATTATATCGTCGATATATACCAATGCATGTCGAATACCTCGTAACACATAATTCATTCCTCGTTGGAATGTAGCTGGGGCTCCTGTTAATCCAAATGGTAACACATTGAACTCATACAGTCCTTTGCCATCCGAGAACGCCGTCTTTCCTCTATCTTCCTCTTTTACCCTAAATTGATTGTACCCTTTGTTTAAATCAATAACTGTGAAATATCGTGCCTCTCCCATTTGATCGAACATTTCTTGGGGTACTGGAATTGGATAAGTGTCTTTCCTCGTAACTTGATTTAGCTTCCGATAATCTACGCAAAATCGTAAGTCTCCATCTTTTTTCTTAACTATCACTATTGATGAGGAGAATGGTGACGCACTATCTCGAATTATTCCAAATTCCTTCATTGCTGTAATCTGTCTATCACTTTCATCTTGATGAACGTAGGGGATTCTGTATGGCTTTATTTTTATTGGAGTTTCGTCTAATAACGGTATTTCATGCTCAATTACATTGGTTAGACCTAAATCATATTCGTGTTTGGCAAAGATATCTCGGTATTTTCTCAGCAGTTTTGTGAATTCCTTTTTCTGCATCTCATTTAAATCATTGCTTACCACTTCAGGCTCCTTGTACACCTTGACGTTTCTTGGTATTTTACAATTTGTTTCAACAGACATTTTCGATAATTTTCCCAATTTTGTTTTTGGGTGTAGCTGAACCGGTTTCTTACTGCTATTCGTTATATGGACTGGTACTATCTGATTTTCCACTTTGACAACTTCGTCACATATCGGTAAATCATATTTTTCGACTAGCGTTTGATTTGGTTCGAATATAAAATCACCATTATCCACACTCATGGTATTTGCACAATATACCATCTCCGATTGTGGTGGTATCGTCAATGTCTGATTCACAAACACTTCACCTGCCCTGTGAATTATTTTTCCTGTTTCTCCTGCTATCAAATTACCTGTCTTTAAATCAAGTGAGACTCCGTCCAGCTGCTCTAATATATCCATACCGATCAGACATCGTACTGGGCTTCCCTTCATTATGAGCGCATTGTGCGCTATTATTCGGTCTCCAATATGGAATATGACGTTAAGTTGTCCAATTATGTTTAATTCATTTTTTGATAATGACCTCACTATTTCGTCGGTAGGCTTTATTTGCATTTTCTCCTTCACGTTAATACATTTTCCGATATTATTGTGTGACTAGATCCCGAATCAACCAAAGCTTCTACTTTATGTTTGTTCATTTGTATAAATATTCGGGGTTGCTTTTCTCTTTTTGTTAATGTCATCATTGAGTAGTTGCATGGTAAGCCTAACATATTCTTTCTCTCGATCTCTGCGCTAGAAGGCTCGATTCTCTCTCCTACCATTCCTTCACATTGTAATGCGATATTTTCTACTGGTTCATCTCTCGTAATCGATCAACTGGATATACTGGTGCTGGTTGCATAAACGATTTTGGTATACACAATTTTGTAAACGTGTCTACGCTACTCGCATTTAACAGTGGCTCTTTTAAGATTTGATAGGTTCTCAACGCTTCTTTATTCATTCCACTTAGTTCTTGATTGTCAACATATAACGGTGCACTATCACCCTCGTTGTCATTGTCATTATTCTCGTCCCTTGAAGGGGTTGTACTAGCGTAGCTCACCTTTTTCTTCTTTAATATTCGCGCTTTGAGTATCTCCAACTCCTGATATTGATGATGAGTAATGAAGAATCTAGCCAATAATGGTATGCAACCAATTACTAATTTCCACGACCAACCTGTGATCGCGTATAATCTGTGTGTTGATAGGACCTGCGATATTATTACTTTGATTACAACACCTATTACATAAATTCCAATCACTCCGGCACACGCTTGTCCAATGAACATAAACTTTCCCCAGATCTTTTTCATTGTATTATACGTCGCTTTCTTGTAATGATCTGGAGTTAACAAATACTCGTAATTTACCTTCCCACTTCCGCTTGGGAGAATTGTATCTACCATCTCCATTATTACTCTTTCTTTCTTTGATGGAAATAACAAGTTTCTGCGGGCTTCCTCAATGTCTTCGTTCGAGTAAATTCCACTTTGCGATAATTTCTCTAATGACGTAAAATTTACCAGATATTGTAATTCTGTCAATTCTAAGTTTTCCGGTGTCTTTACTTCTCGATGATCTGGTAATGCAATCCAAGATTCTGGTGTTAGTCTGTATAGTGGTGCCAACAATCTATTACACTGTAATACTTTCGGTTTCACGTCCTCTTCCAGTAAGATTCGTGTTACAGGCTCCATAAATCGCAACTTTCCATTTAAATTCACTGGTAACTCGTTGGTGCATTGGTCATACTTTGTCAGTTTAACTGGTACCGCTTTACATTTATAGCTATATAGTGCTTCACCGAAAATTCTGGCAAACACCCCATTTTCTGCAATTAACATTGGTGCTACCAAATTAGGATTGGTTATAGCCATTGCCATCCGATTTCGGAGTATTTCTTTGTTGAGATTGCAATCATTTATAATAACTTCTCGGTACACATTTTCAACAGTATTTTGACCAAAGTGAAATAAATAATCTATTTTGTTATTAAAGTAATTTGTCAACTTGATATCTCCGGCATGTATGTTTGTTTGGGCCTCTATAATCATTTTCTGAGATACATATATACCTTTATAATTTGTCTCATAGACATTTTGTCCACACTTTGTTTTAGTTTCTTTTCTCAGGAATCGCATCCCGTCTTCCTCTGAGGTTGACATTAACACTGTTGGAGTATCTTTCATCCGTAGAGGTGTGATTCTTGTTGTTGTAATCGTTGCTGGATCCATTCTTATTTTCTCGGGCTTTTCCCTGATCTGTTCTCCCGTTATTTCTTTAAAACTCATTGACTTCAATTGCACTAAATTGCACTTTTTGGTATCGACATCGTACACCAAAATTGATTCTCCTGTCTGACAGCTAGATTGTTTCATGTTGCAGAATGGATGTGTTTGTAGTTTACCAGTATCATCATCAAATTATCCATCAAATTCTCTTAATTCTGACATGTACTCTTCTACAACCACGGCTTTGTCAATTATAGCATCGTCTACTTTGTATGGCTCTCCTTGGCAATCACCATTCGACTTTATTATCCCTCGCACGGTTACAGTCTCACGGATTTTGTGGTTAAGCTTTGCTTGTAGTTTGATATCTGCATTAATTTTCAACTGTCCTGTTTGAAAGGCTGCCAAACAATTCTCCGGAATTATTTCTATCGGTCTAGGTATCGATTGCATTTTCACCATCGATGAGTGGCTCCATTTTCCACAATAAAATACAAAAGTAGTTCGTTTCACTGTACACTCTCTCACCTTTGATCTTCGAAACCCCGATTCTTGATATACATGATATTTTACTGGATTTGTCACTTTAAATTTTACTGGATATGCATCCGAACACTCTGCTACGTTTACCAACGAGTATACTCTTCCCATTTCGGTTTGGGAGCAGTCATATGCCACCAATGAATTCGTCGTATTTATTATTCCCAATAACATAATAATAGAAATCATCAACCATGGAAATGCAAGTTTTCCCTTTTTCCTCACTGTCTCTGTTTTTGGGCTCTCAGCCTTTTGTATTAACTCTTCCCATCCGCCATTGTTTGCGATCCACTTCATCAAATATTTATTCGTCATTTCAGTAGCTTTCTTTATCAATGATTTTGAATTGTCACTTTCCAGATAACCATAAGTACCAATCTCCAATATTATATAGGCTAGCACTGTCAATATTACATCTCGATCTAACTCAGTTCGTGTTAAGTCCTCAATTACTGCTTCCTCACAAAATTCCTTTTCTTCATAATTTCTTTTAATTATCGACGGTAATCTCCTCTTTAATTCCGTTGCCAATCTTTTTACAACTCTTTTCTCCCCCTCCGAAATATCATCTTCTGTTTCAGTTTCATCTAACAAATACAATTCCGTTACTAAACTTTTTAATATTCGCTCAGTTTCGCTTGATTCATCTAAACGCTCAGTTTTGCTTGATTCCTCTAAACTCAAAGATTCAATTTCCGCATCATTCTGTTTTATCCCACATATCGCAATATCATTTTTCGTCTCAACAAAGTTCTCTTCACTTTTCATCTCATCTATGCTCGGTAGTATCCTATTATCGGTGCTCCTTTCCTCAACATCCCTTGTTACTTCATTTTCTGATCTCATTTCCTCATTTTCCATTGTTTCTAATCTCTGCAATTCATTAATTTCTTGATCAATTTCTCCTGGGTCATCTACAACTTCAGTTTTAATCTCTACATTATCATTGTCCACTTCCTCATACAGAGGCCAAAACGGTACTATTACTGCATCTTCTTCCATTTCACCACTTTGTTTTGTTGCGTACACATTATTAATACAATTTGGGTTACATCCGTAGTTTAACAAATATTCGTCATCATCCAATTCTCGTCCTTTGAACGTCAACACGATAATTCCGTCATTACCTAATATCTCCGCTGCCTTTTGTCGTATTTTCTTTGCTTTTACACTCCAATGTTCCTGATAATATTCAATCCTTTGATCCGCAATATTTAACGCTATTATCAAAGACTTCGCACTATCGTCTGCCGCCTCATAATCATGTCCTAGTTTTCGAATTACCTCTTTTAACTTTGCCTGATAACTCGTCGGTTTATTCGTATACGGTACGATGCATTCAAACAACCCTTCTTTCATGTCTCGATCCATTTCGATGCTCATTATGAAGTCGATACTCGCATTAATTTTATCTCTATTCCCTGCATACAGGGTATCCTGTAAATCTGCTAGAATCTTTTCCCAATTTTGTCTGTCTGAATTCGAAGTATTAACAGCATTAACAACTTTTACTTTATTTTTCCAGCCTGGTATCAGACCGCAATCTACTAAGTACTCCTCGTCTTCCAGACATCGATTCTCAAATTTTAGTTGCACTTGCCATCCACTGTATTGACGCAGTATTCGCTCCTTTAGGTCTTTGATTTGTCCGTAGGCCTTTACACGGAATTGGCACTTCACGTTATCAAGTCCCGTCGTTTCCACTATGATATCATCTAAATCCCTTGTTGACCGCAAAGCCTTGCCAAACTTTTGCATTTGCTTAAGTATCTCATCATCTCTGTTTCCTTTGAATAACTTTGCATATAAATTTATGGCTCTCTTTAGTTCGCTTTGGGTTAGTGACATCACACTGAGTTCTGCAATCCATCGTTTCAACTGGGAGTTGTCAGTTTCCATTTTCTCAAGCAATTTTTCAACTCGGGCTAACAGTGCAGTCGGATTCTCATCTGATGCGATCTTTCGCACTTTCGGGGCAGGTTTTCCCTCACCTTCTGACACGGTTCCAATTATCATATGAGATTCAGTTTCTTCATCTGATTCGAATTTAGTTACTAGTTTGTTCAGCTTCTGTCGCATTTCTCGAAATTCCTTTTCCATTTTGTCTTGAAATTCCTCTCTCTGAGCATATGTCATGTTACTGGTGTTTGGCATATCTTCTTGGAATCTGATTGATTTCTTTAAAATAGGTCTGCTGAATCTCTCTGAGTTCCTTGGGCATGATCGCGCCATGTGGCCGTATCCCTTGCACGAATGACATTGTATCTGTCCATTTGTATTCACTTTGTCCCTTTGTGGTGAAGGTGACGCTGACGATGATCTTGATCTGGTAAAACAGTTTCTGCTAATATGCCCTTTCTTTCCGCATCGATAGCATTCGACATCACTGCTGATCCTTTTGTTTTCTGTGAATCTCTTGTTAGGGCTGGGATTTTTCCCATATTTGAACCAACATTGATTTGAGTAGTGTCCAGACTTTTTGCAATGTTCGCATTGAGGATTATTTACCTGTCCATTTGATTGTACACTCATCGCTGATCTACCGGCTTGAAATCTAGTATTTGGTCTTAAAATTGGACTACTGATTTGATTTATTTTCTTTTCATCCCATGGTGCTCTCACAGGCGTAATTGACCGCTAAAGTCTCTCCACATTAACTCCAAAAGCATCTGATCTTTTTGCACTTTTTAAATTCAGCTCTATCTTCATGGCTTTCTTCACGAGCTCATCGAAATTGGAAAAATCCACATAACATAGGGCCTTTTTGATTTCGGAGTGGACTCCGGTTATAAACTGATCTTCTAACAGCTCTTTAACCTGCTTGGCCATATCTGCTTGATCGGGTTTGACTTCGAAAGCTTTATCTGCTAAAGTGGTCAGATGATAAGCAAACTCACTGACCGATTCATCTGGACCTTGAACTCGATTATAAAATTTCTGTCGCATGATTCTTTTGATATCTCCACCAACCAGTTTCAGTGCCATTGCATCCTTCAATTTTGTCCAATCATTGCCAACATTTCGTTTGTCGACTTGCTGCCAGGCTTCTCTTGCCGCACCCTTCAGATAGAGTGGGAATCTCTGAACCATAATGGCTTGTGTCCATCCGTATGTTGAGGCGTACATATAATAATCTCCCATGAAATCTGCAAATTCAACAGGGTCTCCCCCATATTGATTGACGGGTAATTTCTGACAACTTGCGAAATCAATCATCTCTCTATTGAGAGGCATAACAGCATTATCATTTGCCATTTGGACTTGTTTCTGACTTCTGAGGTTGTATCGGTTCACTTTGAGCTAAACTTCAAGCGTTAAACAATAATTTAAAATTACTTTTCAACTTCTTTTAAATCTCCCAATAATAGCCTTTTATAATCTCGTTAACACTATTTTCAAACTTCTAAGCCGACTTTCACTCACGTCAGTACTAATTCTTTTTATAATTCCTTTTTCACTAGCTTCCAATAATTTCCCTCCGACTTTCAATCACGTCGGTACTATTTTTTCAATAATTATTTTTTCACTAACTTTCAATAATTTTCCGCCGACTTGCGATCACGTCGGGCTCACCAGAATATATGTTGGGTTTTGGATTATTTCAAGTCGGTTCTCTCTGACTCCTGGTGTTCTTTAAATTAAAACAATGAACGACCCAACGTATATTGAAACAACAGGTTCACAATTTATTATCACGCTACAATGACCAATCAAAGTTTATACGATTCTCTGCTCGGCGTTGATGCTTTGCAAACAAACAATATTCACCTTTTGATCCTTTAGTTCTGTTGACTCTCGTTTTCCTCGGTTTCTGTTTGGTTTGATCCCTTTTCGCCTTTCCGTATTCTTAATTCTATTTCTTCTTTTCCCTACTTCCCTAATTCGTTTACCACTTTTCCTACAGTCTGATTCTTCGAACCCTAGCTGAGGCAGAATGCCGATTTTCTCTGATTTTCCCTTTGCTTATATACTCCTCGAAATCAGGATGACAAATGGTTATTGCCGAGCCAATCTTTCGTTTGACATTTTCTCCTACGTGTTTGCTTCGGCTGTCATCCATAATGGTCCAACGAATCCAGATAATTAATGGCCCTACCGGTCTTCCTACGCGCGCTATCTTCTCCTTACTCTTTTCCCATTAATCATTGTGTCAAGCTAATGGGCCCAAATCTTCCTTTTGTTTGCCTTTCTTCTTGTTTACCCAGCTCGGGTTTCCTTCATCTCTCGGGTTTTCCATTAGCCAATTAATTAATTAATTAACGTTTTCTGTTTTCATACATTTGAATGTTTTTCAACCCTTTCTAACCCTTTTCTGATAAATCCCTAACCGTCATCTTGTTGACCATTAGCTAATCTATAACTGTCCCGTTTTTCCCATTCGATTTCGATGATTTTTCCATTTATTGATTTTTCTCGGATTTCCGGATTCTCGCCTTTCGTAATTGCTTTTTGCATTTTCTAATACTGTTTCCATCGCACTTTCCTTTACTATTAATTCTGTGCACGATCCCGCTTTTATTTGCCTTTTTTCTTCGCTTACTTTCCATTTGAATAATTATCCTAAATTTTATTTAAATTTTTAATTTTAATTTACAGACCTCAACACTATCTATATTGAGGTTTATTAGAAAATTTATTGAATTCTACTAATTTAAATTATTAAAAAAAAGGTTTGTCTATTATGGACGTGTCTACCGGGAATTTTGAAAAAAAACACCTACCGTAATCGTCGTCGGACACTTATAAAAAAGAAAGGGGTTGGACGTTTACAGTATTAGAATAGGCAGGAGTTGTGCCTATCTACTTATTGTCGATGGGTTCGTAGATAACTTTCTAATTCCATACAAAGGTAATGTTCGTTGTCTGACACTTCCCAACAGAAATTTAATTTCACCTTAATTAGGCTGTAATCATTCTGGCGTTATTACCTTACCCTTGCTGCCCGGTCGAAAATTAGATATGAGGTCTTTATGAAAAATTCAACTAATGATAGTCTAGCAATCATCCCTAATCCCTCTAACTAATGACGCCCTTTCCTTGATATAAATTTTCTGCTCGTCTCGATTGACGTTTCCATCAGCCATTACGAGTAGTAAAACGATGCCCTGCAGGTAAAGTCCTGCATCTTTCGACCAGACCTCGCCGTGGACGACCGACGTTTTCAGGAGTGCTCGTCCCGCGATCTCAACTAACGGAACTTAATCTGTCAGCCGGACCACCAACCTGACCTCCGGACAGCTATTACAATACATAAATGTATAAATATTTATGGGGACCTCGATATAAATCAATAACATAAAAATAATTGAAACGTTACGAACATTTTAATTAATTACATGAGAGAATAAGTTTATCATAACATCGAAAGAAAAATAAAAATCAAAAGTCCTTACTTAGTGCAACTTGAAATGAATCGAAATAATAGTTAAGTAAAGTTAGGTTAGGTAAAGTAAAGTTAAGTTAAAAATAATGAATTTGGTCACTGTTTATATAGTAGTTTTATGCCTGTGTGTGACCAATGGGCGATTTTCCGCGATTTTAAGGGTTTTTGATTATTTTTATTAACTTAAAAATATTTTTACTATTTTTTATGTATTTTTCTCGATTTTTTTGATATTTTAATTTTTTGCTGTTGAATTTTATTTTTATTATTATTTTTCTGTAATATTCTTTTTAACCCTTAGCATTTTGTTTCTTGGTCGCCGCTTCTGCCTATGTTTTTTCTAAACCTTGTTTTGCAAGGTTTTGGCAGTTTATTTTATTTCATATGCTTTCTTTCTGTCTCTCCATGCGTTGATCAATTTTATTAATATATGTTTTAATTAATTTTGTTATGTTTTAATTTGTTTACTTAATTTTTTTATTTTAATTTTTGGTTTCTGCTTGTAGTGCGTGTGTAGTACAGTAATCATTTTCCTTATTTTTATTTTTTTTAATTTGTTTTACCTTCATTTGTTTGACCAGAACGATAATGCCTGTGTTTTTGAGAGGTAAAACTAAATATTAAAGCTAGTATGAAGAATTGAAAATTTAAAAAAAAAATAATTAAAAAACTAAATTAAGTTTTGATACAAAAAACGCAATAAATTTAATAATAAATCAAAAGAATTAAAAAATTATATTTTAAAAATATAAATTAAACTTCCTTATTTACCGCATTAAAACACACACGAAAAATCGTGATATATAAGCCAGTGTTGGCCAGACAAATTTCAGTCACTTTTTAAATTCTTAAAGTACATTTTGTTGGGCTATAAGCCATCATTAAAACAAAATAAAACAACCATGAAAAGTCATGTTTGAGAATTATGAGAATGGCTATTATAACACAAGCACGCACCGCAAACAGAAATTTAAAATATAATAAAAACATTAAATAAAACAAAATAAAAAATAACATAATTAATTAAAACAAATAATTAATAAATTTTGCACGAAAATTACATAGAAAAATCAAGTAAAAATATAAAACCGCCAAAACCTTGCAAAAGAAGGTCTCGAAAATACATATGCGGAAACGGCGACCAAAAATTTAAATAACAAAGGATAAAAAGAGAAATAACCAAAAGGAACGATTAAGCAATAAAAAATAAAGATTTACGAAATATTAAGAAAATAATATCAAAAAATAGAGAAAAATAAGGAGAAAAATAAAAGATTTAAAATAAAAATTAAAACAAAAAAAAACCACGAAAAATAGCCGAAAAAGGCTCGAAATACTCTGATTGGTCGCACACACGCACGAAAACAGTATAAATACAATAGCCATTGTCATAATATTTAACCTTAAAAACCTTTAAAAATTTGAAAAACTTTAAATTTGAAATTCTGAACTTTGGCAATTTTGGTAAATTTGTACTTTGTTTAATATATTTTTATAAAATGTTTATGGTTTTAAATTTTAAATTTTAATCATGGATGGTCGAGATACTTTTAGTATCGACGACAGGTCCCCCTAATTTAACATTATTTTATACATGCTTTAATTTGTGGAAGATGGCTTGGCAGGATTCAATTTCCTCAGTTAAATTTGAGGAATGTTGATGTGTTGCGTTGTCGTCAACCACTCTTCGGTGTCTACCGGCATGGTCAGGCCTTGTTACACTGATCGCGGAGTAGGCCGCCGTCGTACTTCACCGTAGCGGCCATTTCAATGTTGGTCCGAACGGTAGGGATTAAAATTCGGGAATATCGACACAGCTAAGGGGACAACATTCAAATGAATGTTTAGGTAGGAATACGTTTTTCAAAACCTGTCGAATTTTGATAGTGACGGGAACGACTAGGGTTAAGTATAGGAAGCTATAATAGAATGAGTTTTTTTTTGTTTTGTTATAAATCGAGCTGAGCGCACGACGATTTTTATCGATAATATGCATCTAAATTTAAATGTTGACGAATACATGACCGGAGCATCAGGATTTTCGTTTTTCTCCGACAGAATTAGTTTTCGACAGACTTTCACATTTAGAAACTTTAGCAGTAATTTGTACGGATCCTTAAATAAATGAGGAATGGGAATGTTTGCGAATTTTTTAATTATTAATTTTATTATATTCTTGAAGTTAAATTTAATTCCCGCAAACCGTCTCCCGGAAGTAAATCAAGCTGGTCCAGCTCAAACTCCCCGGACCAGCAAGAAACACCACCCGAGCTAAAATCGTCACCGCCGGGAACGACGTCGAGCCGAAGGTCTCACGATGCTAAATAATGCGGCGCAGGTGCTCGAAGAACCTGCTGCACTTGTCGCAGAAGAGTACACTGAATTTGTAAGGAAAGATGAAACCATCCCAAATCCGGCAAAATCAGCAGAAAGTGCATTGCATATTCGTACTGATGAAACGGACGAGATGCAAATGAGCATGGACATCTCGCCCGTCATAAATTCCACAGATGCAATGGAGGAGAGATCGCAGACTCTCGCTAGTGACTGGGTGGACGATTTCGGGGATGAATTATGTCACTCCGTCACCCAAGTCGGATCCAGTGGATTAAATTGTAGCCGAAGGTGGAGATTCCCCGTCGACATCGACGGATGAAAGCTGATTTGGTTGAACACCGAATTTTATCGTGTCCGTTTAATAAATCCATTTATGACTTGAATATATTTTATTTTATTTTATTTTGTTGTTGTTTTTCCCTTTTGTAAACATTGTATTTGTAAAATAGAATTTTATAATTATGGTTGATTTTTTAACAAATTTTGATATTTCTATAAATAAATAAGAAAGGGATGTATGAAATCTTGCCTGAGTATAAAGTAAGATTGGTGAAGTTTGATGCATGCGAAAAATATGATTAGAAAGCTGTATTTAACCTAAAATATTGAAAAATGGAAATAATTATAATTATCTTAAAAATAACTTTTAAGCCTTCATAAAGAGTATGTTGAGAAATGAAAGAATAAATATAACTAAAAAGAAAATACAAATCTTGAGAGGACTTTATGTTCCCTTAAAAACGACCAGGAGACCTTCTTGAAGATAAAAACAGCTGATTTAACAGCAGTTAAATTAATATATATATATATATATATATATATATATATATATATATATATATATATATATATATATATATATATATATATATATAAATTTCAAATTGTCGCCGGTTATTTAAGGAAAAGATTTTCCAAATTAAAACAAAATTCGAGGTTATCAATAGTTTTTCGTATTTTAATAATTAATTCAGAAATAAATCGGAAATTTTAATTAATTTAAGGATCTAAATTTCCAAAAGTTATTATTCCAAGTTTTCCTTTAGACAATTTACTATATTTTAGTAGTTAAAATTACTTTATTAAATATTTAAAATTAATATTAGGCAACTTTAGTGGGCAAAAGATAAATAAGTAGCCAAGTCATAAAAGAACATATCTCCGGCGATAAACATGTACGAATATTTACCAATGAATTAAATGAGATTTGAAAGGAATTCTGATTCGGACGTATTCATAAAATCGATATTAACAAATGGGAAAGTGGGTGCCAATATCGAGAGAAATAGATAAATGACATAGACGTAAGTCCTTCTATCGGCCGTCAGGAACCCGAAAGCGAGATTATCACAAGGAGTAGTCTTGGAAACGGGGCTTACCTGCTTGTGGACTCTCGTCTGCTGTATAAAGTACCAACATGGGCTTGCTCATGGGTATACAGTGGTGATGTCAAAATTGTGGGGCGTCTGGGAGAGAAACCCTAGAAAGGCAAGAGTGATTGGAGAAGTAGAGTTAACAAATGCGCATCGATTAAAACAAAATTAATTCTACCCAGTGCGCCAACATGATTTTTGGGGGCTCAGCCGGGATTTGAGTAAATTCATTGGAAAGATTTGAGTAAATTCATTGGAAAGATTTGAGTAAATTCATTGGAGAGATTTGAGTACATTTATTGGAAAGATTTGAGTAAATTCGTTGGAAAGATTAAAAGCACCGGGACAGAAAATTTACGAAACGATCTTATGTATGCGTCCTCAAATGAAATAAAACAAATGATGCAAAAAGTCCAATAAAAATAAATTGTATTATAAAAAAAGTATGATAAATGTATAAAAGTATAAAAGCATGGGTATGATTGACAAGAAAATCGATAATGATGAATTAAAAGTATGAAATGATAATAGTATATAAACCAAAATGATTAAATAGCACGGTGTAGAATGATGCGTGAATGAGGTATGATAATTAAGAATGATTGAAAAAATAAAACGACGCCACAAAACAGAGACATAAATAACCCAACCAAAAAATAACAATAAGAATAACAGGCAAATAAATAATAAATAAAACAATAATATGTAATAAATAAAATAAAGCAAAAAATTTAATAAATTATTATTTCAGATGGAACAGTGTAAAAACAAATAAGACAAAGTGAGGGAATTCGTAAACATCATCGAGAATCCATTCGAAACATTAACTGGGAAACTAAGGCAAATAAAACTAGCAGAACAGAATAACCAAATAGCAATAAACCTTGAAAGTACCAAGATAACATTAGGATTGACTCAGCCAACACAACCAGTAGACATAGAAACCAAATACCAATGGTATAGAGAAAGATTAAACAATGCAGAACTAAATCTTCAATATCATGCCATAGAACAACAAGTTAAACAAATACCCGATGCAATTAAGAGTGAAATTGATAAGAAAGTACAATACCTGCGCAAATGCTGTATTTGCCAACTGAGAAAAATAAAAATACTGATGCTCCCTTGCGGTCATTTCAGCTATTGCGAACAATGTGTAGAGACAATGAAAGTCTGCATATTGTGTAACTTTGATATTGACGAAAAAGTAGTGGTGTATTATGGATAAATGTAGTGTAATTAATAAATGTTTAGTAGTTGACCCTTCCTTCGCCTATATTTCTATATTTAAATATACAATTATATATGATGTAAAAGTAAAAAGTAATGAATAGAAAATTAAAAGACGAAGTGTCCCGACCATCCATGATGAAACTAAAAGGGAAAAATACTTTTTGAGCTACCATCAGGTAGTACGACTAATACCTAATCGGGAGGGGATAACCGATCACCCAGAGGAGAAGTATAGGACGAATCGTCGACAGATTTTGCTGAGTTGGGAAGCTACTGTGGTAAGATTAATCACCTTGCCGTTGCAGTGGCGGATCAACAAAGCCGTTTTATGTTTTTAATTTGGGGGGTAGGCGAAAAAACTCTCGGAGGAAGCAAAGAGAAAGCGCGCGAAACAGAAAATGATAAAACGAAAAGTGAAGAATGAAAAAGAGGAAGAAAGTTAAAGAAGAAAGTTAAAGAAATAATAACAAGAACTCGAGAAAAGTATGAAAGGGAAAACCAATAACAAAAGTGAATGAAGCCGGCGGGAGATAAAATTGAAATACATGGTTCTCATTCGTATTACAGGAGCATAGTTCTCATTCGTATTACAGGAGCATAGTTCTCATTCGTATTACAGGAGCATAGTTCTCATTCGCATTACAGGAGCATAGTTCTCATTCGCATTACAGGAGCATAGTTCTCATTCGCATTACAGGAGCATAGTTCTCATTCGCATTACAGGAGCATAGTTCTCATTCACATTACAAGAGCATAGTTCTCATTTGCATTACAGGAGCATAGTTCTCATTCGCATTACAGGAGCATAGTTCTCATTCGCATTACAGGAGCATAGTTCTCATTCGCATTACAGGAGCATAGTTCTCATTCGTATTAACGGGGCATAGTTCTCGATTATGTTAAAGAGTGTAGTTCTCAAATAAAGGAAATGGCCAAAGGAAAATTCAGCTGAAGAAATCGAAGAAATTAGTGTAATAAAGAATAAGGAAACATCCGTGCACGAGGAGTTATGTGTTTAAAAGCTATACCAAATGATGATTATAAAGATAAAGAAAGAAGTAAGAAAACGAAAATGACCCAGCCAACGATAATTATCGACAATAAATGACGGAAAGCGGAGAATATAAAATGAGAAAACGCAACGATAAAATAAAAGATGAGATTAGACAAACCAGATGAAGTCAAAACAAAGCAGAGATAGATAAAACGATAAAAGATAAAGAGAAAAAGGGGGAAAAATAAAATTAGATAAAGATAAATAAAAATGAATGCGGAGCGTGATATGAATAAAAATAAAATACGGTGGGTAATATAACTCGGGAAACGGCATAGCAGAACGATTTATTATGAATAGATAATTATTACGACCATATAAATAATTGTTACTACCCCATATAGATAATTAAAAATCGACGTAAATTGAATCAAAGGGATAGAGTAAAAACGTATGGGAATTATACTAAACGGGATAAAACCTGGGAAATATAAAATATTATAATTATGGGTATTATAGTCAAATAAAAAAAGCCAGAGGACCCTTGAGAAAGATAATGAAAATAAACGGGATAACTCACTCTAATAGAGAGGAGTAGAGTAATAAAAAGTAACGAGCAAATTACGAGGATAGAATTAAAAGGATAAATAAAACGAAAATGGGGGAATAAACCCGTCGTGTTTATTTTGAGGGTTGTTCGAAAGATTGAAGGCGTGTAAGCGGTTTATGCTACACGGTTCATTTTTTTCGTTCTAGAACTCAATCAATACAACGCAATTAAAACAAACAAAGCATTCAGACAATCAATACAAACAAATCAACGGAGCATTCACAAACATAAACAAACAATACGCACGACAAAGCAAGGAGATAAACAAACCAGTATTCGGCAACAGCCAAAGACAGACTACAATAGAAACCCGACGGAATTATTCGGCAACCAAAGACAACCAAAGAAAATCAAACAACAAGGACGCCCGTGTAAACCGGAATCATTGAGAATAGACGAATCCTCCCATCGACAGACAGTTTCAGAAATTCAACCAGTCAAAACTTCGAAAGAGCAGCTGCAACGAAAATAAAGAGAGGAAGATCAACTACATTCACAACAAAAGAAACCAGAGCTACATCGCTAGAAAATATCGAAACCCACAGTCAAGGATCAAGCACTAAAGAAAACCGAGAAACAAGGAAATCAATAACCCAAAGCAATACACCTGTGGAATCAGAAGACGAAAATACAAACCAACAAGGAGACGTTCTCAAACTAACAAACGAAGACAAATTAACTACAGAAAAGAAACGAATAAAAGACAACATGGCAGACCTTGAAAACCCTAATGTAAAACAACCAGCAGTAGGCGAACAAGCCAAAGAATACCGAGAAAAGTTCAGAGGAGAACCGTTTAACGGAAATGCCAGCAAACTAAATACGTTCATAAGAAATTTCGGAGTATATGTCGAAGTATGTAATTGGTCGCCAGACATGGTGAAAAATCGAATGCCACTATTTTTGTTCGATAGTGCGCTAGACATCTTCTTAGAAGCGAGAGAGAGGAAAAAGAAGTTGGATACCTGGAACGAGATCAAAGAATTCTTAACAACAACATTTGGAGTCACAAAATTAACGAATCAAGGAATGCAAGAGCTGTTTAGCAGAAAACAGAGGCATGTCAAATCGAATACAATGTTTGCAAGCAAAATAAGACGCTTGGCAAAAACGGCCACAGAAGTAAAGCTGGCAGAAACTCATCTAATAGGAATATTTGTGGATGGACTAAGACGACCAGAGCTGAGATCAGTAGTAGGTATGCAAATATTGGCAACCTTAGATGAAGCAGTGGCAAAAGCAAACCAAACAGAAATACATCTACCTACCCAAATTGCAACAATGCAAGACAAATCAATGATCGCTGCAATGACAACTAAAACAGAGGTAAATGAAGCAAGTAGTGCAAAAGTAAACCAATTCATACCAGGCGCGCACCAGATATTCAAACCTCCAATACCACGAACAAACAGTAATCGTCCAGATACGAACTACAACAACAACCAGCGACCAAACTACAACAACTCTAATAATGCTAACCAAAATAAACAATGTCGAACCTGTGGGAAACCAGGGCACTGGGAAAACGAGTGCTTTCGAAATGTACCATGTACCAGATGCGGGAAAAAGGGGTATAATTTGAATCGATGTGAGGCCAGAACCTGTTTTATATGCGAAAGGCAAGGACATGTGGCGAGAGATTGTAGAGGAGGAAACAATCAAAATCAAGGCCTACCAAGGAATAATAACTATGTGCAAGTGGCACCGAGACAAAATGTTACCGAACAAGGAAAACAAGTTAACATGATGCAAGAAATTTCACAACTAAAAGACATGATGTCAAGTATGATGAGAGCGAATCAGCCAAACCAACGACAGCAAAATATTCATATGATGCAGAGAGTAGAAAATACGCGAAACCGAGAAGTAGAAGTGACACGTCAACGACACGTACAAGATTGGCAACAATTGCAGATGGAGGAAGAAAGAGTAAAACAAGAAAGGTTCCGGCAGCGACAAGACAATCCACCTAGAATCAACATGCTAAGAATGATAAAAGACGTTAAAGAACAATACTGTTATAATATACATAAAAAGTCGCCACAAGACCAGCTAACCGAAACTGGAGTGGAAAAAAAAAGGGAAGGACAAGTCGAGCCCGATCAAATAATTAATCCAACACCATCAGACAAACGCAGAATACAGAAGATATTTTTAAAGAAAGTCAAAGAGAGAATAACGAGAGAAAACGAGGAAAGATTGAGAAATAACGAAAGCCAAGTGGTAAAATCGGCCAACAAAAAGCGAGAATCGAAACAAGATAACAATAAACAGACGACTAATGAAACGAAATCAATCAGAAGCAGAAACACCGACAAGAGGATTGGTGAAAAGTGACACCATGCGAAATTTTCGGATAAATATGCTGAGATATATCAGTGATTCGGTATCTGAAGATGGAGATTCCAGTGAAACTAGTAGTTTAATGGGAGAAGCATTACGAGTATCTGAAAATGAAGACCAGAACAAACCAATTATGTGACCAATGAGCAAATGGATCTATGATCGACCACCGTCACCAACAGAGAAAGAAACGGAAGTGATAGACAAACTAATTGAAACCATACCGGAAACACTGATAAACGTAGAATTTATCAACGACGAAGTGTTCAAGAGATATCTGAAAAATATCCTACAACTTGAAGGGACAAGAGGAGATGTAATACCTGAGCAGGAAAAATTACGAATAAAAGAATATCTCGACAAACAAAAACTAGAGGATATCACAAAATTCCAAATAATTATGCAAACACCGGATTTTGCAGAACGAGTATGAATAAAACAACCAAATACTGACGATATATTTGATTGGATCAAAGAGAGAATGGGAAGCTCCAAGAAAAAGGACAATCTATACCATCGGGGTTGGCTAATAAAACCAGATATGCACTTGGTAGATGCATTAATATGGCCAGGTAGACCAGCGAGTGTAATGTTAAAAAAGGAGAGATCAATACCGGATTTTGGACGATGGGCGGAAGACGCAAAAAACGAATTTGAGATAAATATCAAAAGAGATCTCCAAGGAGCAAACAAAAGAATACTCTGGAGAAACAGAGAGAAACTTATAAACCAAGTCATAGATCAAGTCAATAAAAACTGGTATATTATTCTGAAGCACAAAACAGAAGAGATGAAGGAATGTATAGAATACATTCGAGATACGGTAACCTTAAGACATGCAAATTTTAAAGGTACCATACTAATCAACCGTTATGGAAGCTACCGAGTAGAAAATGATGGAATACGAGAATTAAATGTGATTATGATACTACCAAATGAGGAACAGATGACGATAAAAATAAATAATAAACTCCGAGTAGATGAACTAATAAAAATGGTAAACGAAACGGTGGTAGAGCAAGCGAGAGCCCAGAGCAGCGATGGGATGATTGAAGACGTAGTAGTGAAATACCTACAACATTATTTACGTGAGGAAGATGAAACATATCTGTACGAGCTTGGAATCTGGGATGACGACGAAGAAATAAGAGTGATACCGATGGAAGAAGCCCGATGGGGATTAGATATGTCTTGGAGTAAAATGGACAAACTAGAGGAAAAATGGCACCAGAAATCCAAGAAAATTATAGAAATCTATCGACAATGGTTAAAAGATATACATCTGAAAGGAAAACTCAAAAAATTAGATACTAGCGAATGTAAACGAACACCTTGGACAAGGGAGTGGAACGAAATAGAGAAAAAATGGGAAATAAAAGAAGGGATATTTGAGGAAGACCAACCAGAACAAGATGAATCAGATTATCCAAGAAACGAACCACCACCATATAAAGAAAAAGAAATAGAAAACGAAACATCAGACAACGAATCAGAACCTAGAAAAATAAACGTAATGAAAAGGCAAAGGTTCCAGCCAGTAGATATTGACGAAACAGCAATACAAAAAGATAAAGATAACTACAACAAGTTAATAGAAATATTGCGAAAAGGGGCCAGAAGCCAGAGACGAGCAGCGATAACCCACGCAAAATATATAATAGATAACAGTGAAAATATAGAACATCTAAGAAAGCAGGTAAAAGAAATCGAGGAATACCGACGAAAAAATGAATGGTATCCAGAAGTTTTCGACCAAGTAATCCGAAAATGGAGAAATCAAGAATGGGCACAAGAGACTCAAGGGAAGTATAAATTAAAAATATATTATCCTGATCAGACATCCGAGGAACTAGAGGTGCATCCAGCGGCAAAGATAAAGGAAGTAAAAAAGAAACTAGCTTACGAAACTCCGTTTCATCTACAATTCCATGGACGATCATTAGACAATACTCTAGACATCGGAGTAACACCAATGAAAATGGACGAAGTAAATCCATTAACGATAGCCGAAACGTTAGGAATACCATTAAAGAGAAATAAAAGAGAAACCAATAAAAGCAAGTATTAGTACACCCAGTATCGGGAAAGCCATACCAAGGAGACGAAGTATTGATTTCGGACAACAGTACAGACGAAGAAGATGACCTATCACCATTAATAATAAGTATGCCAAGGGAAATACCGAAACCGCGAGACGAACAACCATCAACAAGCCAACAACGAAACGACGATTGGCATGAGCAAGAAATCGAAGAAGTAACCATCGAAACCGATATAGAAGATAAAGAGTACACGCCAATGAAAAAATGTATAATACAGAATCAAGAAGCGAGAGATGATATCAATTTGATTCAAGATTGGGACGAATGGCTAAGAGGACAGCATGAGGAAACCCAAAAGGCAACAATACTGAAAGAGACCGGAAGGACAAAAGAAACAGATACAGATATGGAGAAACGTCCAAGAGGCAGACCAAAAACAGCAGCAGAAGATAAAGAGAGAAAAACTAGAGATCAAGATAAACATCAACAATGGATGACGAGATTAGGCAAATTGGAAAAAGTAGCATACGAAATGAAGAAAGCACATCCTGAAGAAGAAAGAGGGGTAGAATGGATTCGCGTATTACTGGCGGACATGCTAATAATAACAAGTCAACCACTCAGAAGATTGTGGCAAAAGAATCGAGGTTGTGAAGAAGCCAAACAACTATGTTACACGATATCGAGTATAATCCCGAAATTAATCAAAGAGAAAACCAAAACCATGAAATTGGAGTGGGAAGAAGCCAAACAAATAGTCAATCAGTTAGTAACGAATACCGAAAATGACGAACATCGATTAGTGGCACTAGCATACTTAATGTACAACCTAATGAGCCTGGTAACAAGCAAAATACCAAACAAACAGTTTATAATAACGTTGAACTCACAGCCATGATAGTGCAACAAGAAATCGAACCATACATCCTACAAAACGGGAGATGGAAGCAGTTCATAAACAAGCCAAGAAAAAACGAGCAAATCAAACCAATGCATATCAGATTGAAAGCGTTATTAAATGAGTTCGAACACGAATTACCAGTGAAAGACACTACAATAAGAAATTCGAGTATACATTCGCTTATGATGACAATGATGGTGTGGTTAATGTGTACAAATGCGACAAACGGATTTTTAATATACGACTGTGATCAGGCAGTTCTAGGCGATAAATATTCCCTAAGAGATATCGAAGAATGTAAAATGGCGATACCAAACAACTTAACCACAATCAAAAGAGCAGTAACATAGCATATATATCAAGAATCAGATTTCATCAGTGCAAAGGCAAGAGAATGTGCAATTACGCGGAAAACACTTGCATACCATTGTGGATCGCACTCGCACGTTTCAATAATAAATCCAGGAACAGAAAGAGAAATATTGCAAGTATCGGGAGAACAGTGTAAAGATTTGTTCAATGGAGGAGAAATGAAACTAAAAGATGGTGTTGTATTAAAAGGAAGAAGCGGAACCATACGAGTACAGAGCATATTCGTGGCGGGAACTATCAATTCAGCATCCGGAGACTGTCAAGGAGGGAAATATACGATCAAAGGCGAGTTAATAACGGAGTGGCGATAATCGAAACATATACAGTGGAGTTAAAAGAATACGAGGCTCAATTTGATTGAACAACGCAAATAATGAAGTCAAACCAAATGTGTCAAGCAACAGAATCAGTATGCAAAACCGGAGCTTCAACAATAATATACCAGACAAATGTCCATAAATGTAGAATGCAGTTCCTGAAAAGTGCGATGTTCGACGAAGTAAGAGGAGAAGTGTTCGAAGAAGATGCAGAGGAACTACAAATAAATGACGTAAACAAAATAATACTGAAAGAAGGGCGAGTCAAAGCCAGAACCAGATCACATCCGTTGAGAACGATCCAGCACTGATAACAACGAAATCTGAAATGGGAATGCGATTTATAAAAAAGAAAGTAGTTTAGAAGTGCGGAAAGATGGTATACGCCACGAATTATCCAGGATTATATGCAGCCAGACAAATGTTAGACGAGGGGATAGCCACGGTTGCAAAAGACGAAGTTAAACTATATCTGTACATGAATAACAAAATGGATTTCCTATACCACAAAGGACAAGAATCACTGCAAAAGGTGTACCACGACCTGATAAGAAACGACTGTCAATTAAATAAAGAAATTCTGAAGACAAAATTAGTGGTAGCAATAACAAATCCAGATAGAGCAATGCCATTATTACCGTTACAAGAAGGTCACTTTGGGAGAATAGCAGGAGAAGTTATGTATATATTCAAATGTGAGAAAACATTTGCGATGGTACCAGAAAAATCAACCGCGCCACCAGGAAAATGCACAAAGGAGTTGGAAGTGGTCTACAAGAAGCAAATCAGTTTTGTTCAACCAGTGACACGAATGATGAACCCACTGTCTATTAAACCAAATTACTACAATTGCAGCAATGCATATGGACCATTATTTCAACAAACAGATGGGAACTGGATAATGTTCCCAATGAGAATCCCACTAACTGAACCCAAGAGATTCGGACTGACAGAATTAACTACAGAACAAGAATTTCGACCATTGGACGTGGTAAACAGTGGTATATACTCACAATAGAGTCTAGAAGCGGCAAGACAAAACCTTTTATTTCCCACAAGAAGAGAATCCGTGCTCTCAAATATCGTAACAATAACAGGCGGTACGAATTACGAACAAAAACCAGACTATGAATTATTATTGTCACCAGAACATTTCCAATTAGCAACAACTAACATGATGAAAGCAATGTGGAGAAGATTTTTAGTATTTGGACAAATGATGGCTGGGATTTTGGGTATCATACTGATAATTCAGATTGTGAGAGTAATACTGACACAAATGTTGGCCTGTTTTGATATCTATAAGAGAGAAAAACGAGTAAATTGGAAACTAGTAGTTGGAGTGTTACCATTTTTAGCAAAAACAATGGTATTACATGGCCATTCAAAGGATATCCACAAAATAAAACGATTAATGCGAATATTAACCAAGATAAAAGGAACTGACGAGGAAATGGGCAAACGATTGAGGAAAGCATTGTACGACGAAAGAGCAAGAGAAGAACTTAAGAAAAGTAGAAAAAGTATGTGGGAAAGAGTCAAAGAATATAGGAGGAATAACAGCGATAGTGACGACAATGATGAGGATAATAATGATAACAGAAACGCAATAGACAGTACGTTATTGAATGAAAATGAGAAAGAGCAATTGCAACAATTACTAATGGAATATCAAGATATATTCGCAGTATCAGATCTAGATTTAGAGACATGTGATGTAACCCTACATGCAATACCGCTATCAGATGAAACACCAATCGCATTACGACCATATAAGTTAGCAGAAGCTCAAAAAACGGTGGCGGAAAAAGAAGTACAAAAAATTCTCGAGGCAAAAGTAATAGAACCAAGCTGTTCACCTTGGCAATTTCCAGTCGTCATGGTGAAAAAGAAAGACGGATCACAAAGATTCTGCATAGACTACAGAAAGCTGAATGCTGTAACAAAAAGAGATACATACCCATTACCGGACATCAATGAAATGCTACTAACCCTTCAAGGAGCAGCATACTTCACGTCACTTGATTTGAAAAGCGGATATTGGCAATTTAAAGTTAAAGATGAAGACAAGGAGAAAACAGCCTTCACCATCGGCAGAGATCTATATCAATTCCGAAAAATGCCATTCGGATCAACAAACGCACCAGCATCTTTTCAGCGATGCATGAATTTCGTTACGCATGGGATAAAACAGTGCATGGTGTACACAGATGACTTACTAATATATTCAAGCACATCCGAACAACATTTGGAGGATATCAAAAGAGTATTTATCCCATTAAGACAATGGAAATTAAAGTTGAAGCCATCAAAATGCGATTGGGCAAAAGAAAAAGTGACGTTTTTGGGACATATAGTATCAGCAAAGGGGAAAGAACCCGATCCAAGAAACATCGAGAAAGTCAAAAATTGTCCAGCCCCGAAGACAGTTACCCAAATACAAGAATTCCTGGGATTATGCGGATATTACCGGAAATTCATCAAAAATTACGCCGGAGTAGCAAAACCAAAACAAGAATTAGTAAAGAAAGATATATCATTTGTATGGGGACGAGAACAACAACTCGCTTTTGAGTCACTAAGAGATAAACTAATTGAAGCACCAATTCTAGTACACCCAGATTTCAAAAAGCCGTTCCTATTAGCAACAGACGCAAGTGGTTACGCCGCAGGCGCAATACTAGGCCAACTAGACGATGAAGGAAAGGAACGAGTAATCGGTTATTATAGTAAAACGTTCAAAAAACACGAGAAAAACTACTCAGTCACTGAACGAGAAGCCTTGGCAATCATTCAAGCCATCAAACATTTTAAATACCTGCTATGGGGACATGAGATCTGTATAACGACGGATCACCAACCGCTAGTGTGGTTGGGACAACACAAGGAAGCATCCAGTAGACTTATGAGATGGGCGATGCAGTTACAAGAATACTCCCCGTTTATAAAATTCAAAGCAGGAAAAGCAAACGCAAATGCAGATTGTATGTCCAGATTCATCTTTCCGGATTTAATGGACGAAGAAGTGAGACGGATATGTGCAATAATCGCCGAAGACATTGACTTCTCACAATTGATGAAGGATCAACAAGAGGACCCAGAACTAAAATTGATAATGGAATACGTCAGAACCGGCAAACCAGAAGTATACGAAAGCGATTTACAACTAAAGGAACATATGGACAAACATCGACATCGATATCTGATAGAAAAGAGATGGTTACTAATAGCAGATGGTGAACAACGACTGATGGTTATACCAGAAAAATAGACGCAAAGATCTGCTAATACAATATCACGACGGTAAATTAGGAGGTCATATGTCAGCAAAAAATACGCTTGCAAGAATGAAACAAAAATACTTTTGGCCAAATATGTCAGAATCCGTAAAAGATTGGATAAAGAATTGCTTAACTTGTGCAACAAGAAGAAATAAGGGTTCAAAATGGAAAACCCCGTTAAAACTAATGCCAGTACCGGCAGAACCCATGACAATGATATAAATGGATGTGGTAGGACCATTGCCAGAAACGTTGAACTGGAATGTATACATCCTAGTGGTCACAGACTACCTAACCAAATTTCCAGAAGCATTTGCAATGAAGGATCAAAAAGCCAAAACGATTGCACAAAAATTAGTAGAAGAAATATGTTGCAGATACGGGACTCCCAAGCAGATACTAACAGATCAAAGGACAAACTTCATGAGCGAAATAATGAAGGAAGTAACAAACTATTTCAAGATAGCCAAATTACGAACGTCACCGTATCATCCACAGTGTAATGGATTAACCGAAAGATTCAACGGGACATTAATACAAATGTTATCAAATTATGTAGACCGATACCAGAAAGACTGGGATGAATACATCAACCTCTGTTTAATGGCATATAGAATGTAGATTCACTCAGCAACAAAAATGAGCCCATTCAAACTAATGAATAGTAGAGAATGCAACATGCCGATGGATTTAGAATATCAGCCACCAATTTCACAATATATGGAAGAAGGTGATTACGTCACGAAATTCAAAGAAAGAATGCAAGAAATCTGGAAAACGGCAGGGTTAAATATCAAATTCAACCAAGAAAGTTACAAGGATTTACACGATCAGAAAAGAAATGTAAAGCCACACACCTTCTGTATTGGAGATTGGGTAATTATCGAAACACCCGAACTAATACCTGGAACAACAAAGAAATTACAACGAAATGGAAAAGGGCCATATGAAATAGTATACGCAAGCGAAACCAATGTCAGAGTCAAATTGGTAAACAGCCCATTCACAAGACCAATATACGTAAACGTAGCCAGATGTAAAGCCATACCAAAAACAATAACATCCCAACCAGAGGAAAGACGTATAATAACGCGTTCACAGACAGCAAGAATCTGTATGATGAGATGTACGAATCAAAATTTCAACCGCATAGATGCAGATGAATATGATAAAGACGAAGATCAAGAATAAGACGATGACGAATGAGAAGATCACCATTCTGGGAAATTAGAACCCGAAACGGCAGAAAACATTGTTAAAGAGGCCAAAGCATTATTACCAGAATGGACAAGGGAGAAAAGGGATATCGAGATATTAGGTGGATTAATGAGAATAATCGACATGTACAAAAGGGACGACCCAAATATCGAGCCTATAACCACAATAATAACAAATTGGCCAATTCTATTTACCATCGGTGACAAGAAAAGCAATACCTCTCTTCACACAATCATGCAGACGAACAATTACGAAAAGATGCAAGAGATAATTAACGTATGGGAGAAACTAAAGATACCAGTCGACACAAAAAACGAAGACTAACCTCATTAAAAGCGGGAGCAGATGTGACAGCAACGGATAATAAAGGGAATATGGCACTGAAACGTGTAATTCTAACAAACATGCCGAAAAACTTAGGAGAAATGTTAAATCACATTAACAAGGAAAACATCGACAACCTAGAAGATTTACCCGATCTATTACGAATTACACTGGAATGTAATAAACAGGAAATGGCAATGAGATTAATCAAATGGAAACGACCCGATAACGGTAAATGGACAATAAATACCAACCAAAGGTATGAGCAAGGAGAAAACGAGTGCATAAAACTGGCATTATTTCAATACAATTCTTTGGAAGCAGTATACGAATTAATCAAAAGAGGAGATCTGTTGTTAACTAATTTTAGCGGGACCGAACAACAAGTAATGAGAGAGAAACAGCAATTGTTTAAACTAATAAGAGAATTTCGGCATAAAGAGCATTATAAAGCATGGGAACTACACCAGTGTTCCAACCTAATGAGTCAATTCAGCTACATTCAACGGGTCTACCAGAAAATCATATATAATCTGCGAGCTAATCGAAATATTCGCCAAACGTTAGCAAGCGAAAAAGTAAAACGAGACGTTTTCAAACAAGTACGGCAAACGCAAAGAAACCAATTGAATGAGGTAGTACGCACAGCAAGACAAATAATGCCCGCAAGATTCGGATTGCAAAATAGAGCGCAAATACTTACCAGATTGGGAATAATAGTACAATCCTACGCAATCGGTGACGGAGATGACCCAGATACGGAACTGATAATGCGAGAGTTACCAAGAGCCTTTACCTTGACAATGCCGTCCGGAATGATACCGCTGCATACAGCAATACACCAACAACAGGATAGACGTAGCTTGAAAATCATAAAATTGCTTGAAAAATGCGGAGAAAAATCGAATAGAAGAGGAAAAAACGGCAAAACAGCCTTAATGTACGCTGCCCTATCCGGAATAAAAGCTTCAGTAATACAAGAACTAATAAGAACCGGATCGGAATTAACAGAAAGATCAGACTAGTGGAGTAGCGTACTCGACCTAGCAACAGGTGAACCAAACATGTTGATGATAAAATTCATAACAGAAAACGCAACAAGAAGGGACATAGAGGAGCTATGTGCAGACACCCGACAGCTATCATCGAGAACAATCTATCGAAATAAAGAAGCGATAAAAATCCTATTAAACTGGAAAATACCGAAAACCGAGGAGTATGCAATAGACATAAACGAAAGATATGAAGAAGGAGAAAATGCATTACTCAAGAAACTAATAATAAAGGAAGGAAACCCGAAAATAATTATGATGGTGCTGGAACGGCAAGAAATTAGATTCACCGACAACTTCAAAGAACCAAAAAGAATTGGAAACGAAAAACAGAGCTAATTGACCTCGTAAAAAATTGGCAAGCCACTAAAACAATGGTACAAGAAGAAAGAAAATCTCTGGATGAATTAATCAAAGCAAGTGATAAAGCAATACCGGCATACAAAGCACTAATAAGGAAAATCAATGTCGAGGACGACATTTGTGCGAACACCGGGGAAGACAAGACAGATAAAGATGATAATGACAAGGATCAAAATGACCAAAACAAGAAAAAGAATCAAGAAACGAAAAGAGAAAACGAGGAACGAAACAACAGCAGGGTTAACAACAACAAAAACAACAAAAATAATAAAAACGAAAACAAAAACTCGAATTATGGAAAACGAACCGTATGCCTACCAGAAACGGAATTAAATTGGAAAAATAATATCTTAGCAATATCTATCGTCCTAATAACGTGGAAATTAACAGTAGCCCAATATCGACTAAGCGATAACCGAAGAGACAGAGAGGATATAATAATGAACATCAACTACCTAAAGATAGCAAACATCAGTGGGCAAGCAATAAGCCAAGTGTGTATAACAAGAATCGAACGTAACTGGATATTAAATAAAATATGCGAAAAGGAAATAGCAAATTCAGGAGATCCTATGTATATAAAGGAATAAAAGTCTTACGAAGATATCGAATATGCATCTACAGAGACAAGAAACGCACAAGATGTGTAATGAGAAAATCACCTGGGAATCCAACGAACAAAAGTACGCAGCCAACGACAAAAAGAATAATGAGCATAACAAAGGAAACAGTTATAAAACAAGAAACGATGGTAACCGATTACAAGAAAAAACAAATGAAACCTTCGGAATGGGAAACAAATAAAATAAAAACAACCAATGACAACATCGAATTGATAAAAATATATACCCACCAAGTGAACAGAATATGCATAGCAGAAATCGGTGAGGACGGTAAAGGAACAGGACAATGTCAAGGAATCGCAATAAATCCAAGAGATCAACTATTATTACGAGGATTGAAACCGCAAACTAACTACAGAATCTGCATATTCAGACCAAGAACAAAACACCCAAAATGTACGACGGAAAAGATGGAAACAGAACCAACAATGAGGAAAGCCACAAACAAATGGGCAACCGGACATGTAACGACAGTAATTGACTTTGACCAACAAGGAATCATCACCGGAGGAAGAAAATTGATAGTCACAAAAAATTTACAGGTACTACTGAAACGACTATGCCTGAAAGAAAAGACAAGCGAGAAAAATGAGATGGTACATTGCAAATTTCACGAACTTAAAACAGACCGTCGAAAGGAGACAAATCACCTAACTGCAAAATCAAGATATTCAGTATGCGTATGGAGAAGCCTAAAACGTACCAAAGTGCCCCCAACAAGACGAAATCGAAAACAAAACACATAGAACTACTACGATGACGTACAAAGAGGAGGAAAAAGATACCACAAAAAGAGAAAACGAAACCAAAGATAAAGAGGAAGAAAGATACATCTCAGAAGAACAGATGGAAAAGATACTAGAGTTTATAAAGAAAAATCAAAAATCAAAAATAGCCCAACAAAGAATCAAAGAGACAACGACAAACGACATGAAAGAAACAAGGAACATACCATACTTTATACAAATTATTTGGATCATGAGTGGAGTGATGAGTGCAACGGCGATAGGTGTAGCCTTATGGATACTAAAAACCATCGGAAAACAGAAACAACAAGGAAACGACAAAAGCGGTGGGAGGAGGTGTTCCAACAGGTGGAAACCCCTCATAAACTTCAACGTGTATAGATAACGGGCATATGAGTGTATATAAATGTATAAAATATATGTATATTAGTATTACAACTGCGCTATGTATAATATATGACCTATATTTTTTTTAACATTTAAAAATTAGATGAGAAAAGAAATGACAAGTGTTACCATTAAGGAAATGAATCAACACTACAACGAGAACACGAATGAAGGAGCGATAAGGAGATGTGGAAACAACAATGTAACACGTTGACAAACATAGTAAATACGTTACAAGAGCAGTGGGCAGAAAGTCAAGTAGCCTTAAGAGAAGCTCTAAATGCCAATTTCTACCACCTTACGAATGTGGAAGAACAACAGAGGAAAATCAACAGTATGGAGAGAGAAACGGAAATATTAAAAACACAGAATCAGTGGCAAAGAAATGAATTAGAACGATTAACTCAAATAACAGAAGACGAGCAACCTGAAGAATGGACCGAATGGTTACTAAACCAGGAAGAGGAAAGACCGGAACCAGACTCATCTAGTAGTGTAGAATAAAAAAGAAGACGAAAGAGTGTAGATACGTAAAAAGTATAAATGTATAAAATAGAAAGAAAATACAAAAAATAAAAATAAAAAATCAATGTATAAAGTAGTATAGAAAACAAAAAACCAAAAATACGTAAAAACTCTATGTATAACAGTAAAAAAAAACAAAAAACTAAATGTATATATTGTAGAAAATGAATCAAGAATCAACCACAACAGAAATAAATGAGATTATCGAAATCACTCGAAAACAGCCACAGATAAAAATAGAAGCCAGACTTCGATGTGGGTTGTGCACAGAGTTATTAAAAGAACCACGACAAACGGAATGTGGATGCAGATTATGTACAGAATTTATAATCGGTCTAACATTAAACGGACCAAAACCATGCCCAGATTGCGGAGAAATAGAGATAGAATCCTTAAAAGAAACACGAGAAGATCGAGCAACCACAAAAGAGATACTCACAATGAAAATAAACTGTCCAAACCCACCCTGCGAGTGGAAAGGGAAAATCAAATACGCAAGCGATCATATAGACGAATGTTAGTATAAAAGGGAGCCGTGCAAACAATGCAAACAACTAATGAACAAAGGAGAGGAAAGACACCACGACGAAACGTGCGATGAAAAGAGAATAAAATGTGAACACTGCAACAGAACTGAAACGCGGATAAAAATACAAACCGAACATACAAATGTAAAAGACGAAAAAGTTTGCAAATATTTCAGAGGAATATGTCCAAACCAATGTGGAGTAGAAAAAGAGGTAGAACTCAAAGAACATTGGAGAAAATGCAGCAAAAGAAAAGTAGAATGTCCTTTAAGGAAATGGGGGTGCGAAGAAAAAACACTGAACGGAGAGATGTCCCAGCACCTACAAATAAAAAGCGAGGAACACACAAAAACCTGGATGACAGCAATAAGCGATAACAAGCAGAAAATCGACGAGATAGAAATCGAAGTGGAATCCCACAAAATCTTAATGACCGAGATCTTCGACACTAGAGAAGCGTTCGAACTAGCAAGGCAAAAAACGACAGAGACCATATAAGTTATGGAGAAAATAATGGAAGAGATGAAAGAACAGTACGAAAAAAATGATGAAATTGATTCCCACCGCGGGAGAATTGCCAGTAACACCATACATATAGAAAATTACGGACTTCACCAAAAAATGGCAGAAAGTAAGAGACGGGACGCAGGTATCAATAACGAGCCCACCGTTCTATTCATAGAAAAATGGATACAAAATGAAATTGAGAGTGTATCTAGACAGAGATGGTTTGGGAAAAGGTACACACATATCCGTATTTTTCGCAATAGCTAAAGGAGAATTTGATGAGCTACTACTATGGCCATTTAGCAACAAAACGACGCTAGTAATACTATGTGCAAACGATATATTAGCAGAAACATACAAGCCTGCAGGAGGGTCATGCCATAGTAGACCAACAACACACGAAGGAACCGCTACTGGAGCACCAAGAATGGCCACACAAGAAGTTATGTGGAGCCACGTAAAGGAAGATACGTTATTTGGGAAAAATATCAGTAGAAAAAACGAGGATATGGAAAACGGATTGAGTGTGTTGATCAGTGTAAAGTGTATATAAGTATAAATATCTATATATGTATATAATGTAAAAGTAGAACCCATAAAACATTAAAATAACCTTGCGTAAAATTAAAAGACAATAACCACCGCGAACTACAGAAGTTAATTGTAATTTGTAATTATAGAAAAAATGAATACCAAAGAAATGAACATTGAAGTGAGAACCGACCTTCCAGTCATGATGATGATGCAAATAATGAACGACAAGACGAGTAAAGCGATATTAATAAAGAACGAGGAAACGGAAAACAATAAACCGAATAAAAGCCGAAACAAGAAAGTGTGAATTGATGTGCCAAAAAACGCAAGACGGACGAGAAGACCAAGAAGGCTTAAACGTAAAGCAAAATAACAACATAATGTGTCGTATAAAAGAAATATACGAGGAAGGAATAGAACAATTTGAAAAACTGGTGAATAAAAAACTAGAACAAAGTATCCAAGAAGAAAAGCGAAGCTACGTGCTACAACAAACAGCAACAATCCAAAAAGCCGAAACCGAGAAATTCCGAGAAAAAGCAGAATGGTGGGAAAAGAAAACCCACGAAAAGGAAGAGCAATTAATCCAACTAAAGGAAGTATGCGAAGGTAACCAGGAACAAAATTGGAAGACGAGCTATGGGAAAGTAATGTTGGAATTGTTGAACCAAAACAATAACCAATTGGAAAATGAAGTCCAAATGTTGAGTAACAGAGTAGCAAAAGAAGCATGGGAAGGTGCGAAAAGACAAACCGCATACCATAGCGAAGTCATAGATGCCGCATATGCGAGATGCCTAACGGAGAGGGAAAGGCAAAAAGTAAGAAAACTCCAAACTCAGGTGGAGGGAACAAGGAACAGAGATAACTCACGAAAAGGTGATGGTGGAGTTATTAAACAGAAAGGTGGAAGAACTGAAAGACAAGTTGGAAGAAGTAAAGATAGACTACTTTGGAGAAGTGATAGACGCGGCATACCAACGAAGTCTAACAGACAAAGCAATCCGAAAAAGGAGAGAATTCCACGCCAGATGTGAGGAGTAAAAGATGAAAACGACCTTCGGAAGAGTTATGTTGGAGTTAAATAGCCAAAAGAATGGTCGCCTAGAAGAGGACATTAAGGAATTGAACCAAAGATTGTGGGGAAAGACGAGGGATTTGGAGAAAATGCGCGCGAAATACCTTTGCCAAGGGGCAAAATCCGCATATTACCAATGTCGAATCGGGAAGACGAAACGAAGAACTCCAATCGCAACTCGAGCAGGTGGGAAGAGTATAAATAAGAGTTCGAGAGGAACTAGAACACACCAAGAAAGAACAAGTCCTACAAATAACCGAATGGTCAAAGGCGATGGATAGAGGCGAGAAAATGATAAAGGGACTAAAGAAACAGGCGAAAACCTGGAAACAAAAATATCAAGTAGTGGTAAAGGAATTAATGGAGCTACCACAGAAATGGACACCTCTTGACGATTGGAAAATGTGGGAGCAGATAGAGGAGCAAAGAGAGGAAATCCGAGATCTGCAAGCAAAATTAAACCTACAAGAAAGGAGGGAAGAGAACCTCAGTGGGGGCCTTGAATATCGTTGTCAGAGTCCGGCTGAGCGGGAGAGGGCTCATAGAATACAAAAACTGGGCGTTTCGTATTTCTGATTCGCTTGGATCTGGCTGGCGGCAGATGATCGTAGGTGTCGGCGATCCTTCCGGCCGCGATATCTTCTTCCACGTTTGCCAGATATCGCCTGGCCTAGGTTACGTGGCGGTCGACTATGTGTTGGTGATCTTCGAGGCGTGCCAGAAGCGATCGGGCCCGATCATGGATTTCTTGGGCCGGACTTGGTCCACATTTTTGTTTGTTCTGCATTAATTGCCTCCTAGTGTCCTCCACCATGAGTCTAGCGTCTTGTTGATTCTCTCCGGGTTGGGGCACATCGGGGTATTTTACCTTCCAGATGCGTCTCCATTTTTGTCGCCACTGCTTCGCAACGCGTGTGCGGACCCGAATAAAAGGTCGTGATTGTTCTAAATAAGATCGTGAACAGTAAAGCTCGACATTATAATTATACAAAAAAAAATTTAACAAAGAAAAACTTTTTAAAGGAATCTCCCTATGATATCTCTCTACGTCGATATTTAATAGAGTCTATCTGAATATTTAATTTCATCCTCGTTCTAGTAATTCTATTACGTATGCGTCTTAAAATATGTAATTTAATAAAGGGTTGATTATCAAGGAGAAATAGGATTAAATGTTGTAATTTCTTGTCGTTTGAAATTTTTAAATAAAAAAAAATCTTGCTATGCAATATCAGGTATACTTTATAAAAATTACTCGATAGCCTTTGTTTTATTGTTTTAATTAAATCAAAAATTAAGCAAGTGTATTTGAAAATTCTAATATAAGCTATTATTAAAATACTGTGATATTTCTAATTTTTATTTAAAACAATTAAATGAACTCGCAGTTACCAGCTATTTTCAGGTCTGACCCGATACCTACTTTGACTGGGGCGGCTCATGCTTTATTGGTGAGTTTTAGAATCAATTATTTGGTTTTAACTGCTGTCTACTTAGATGGTATTCACTACTTGCGGGGTCGTGTAAGTCCTTCTGATTGTCGCTTCCTTACGGTTGCTTTGAAGATAAAAATGTACTCACGGGTCATACGTTGAGGGATTATTGATGGTTAAGGTGCAAAACAAAATTCCCAATGTTCAGAATAAGTTAATGATGATTAAGTTTCTAAAATAATGTCTTCAAATTTGATAAATTTCTTGTAATTTGCTCCCAAGATGATTTCCAATAATTATTATATCTAGAAATTTCGTTTAAATTAAATTAAAAGAGAATTACTAGAATAGTGTTCAATATAACTAGAGATTCTCTTAGATTATGAATTTCAAAACTAAAAGATCCTATAGTTAATAATCAAAATTTAGTTAGGTGTAAGCATGGGTCGTCGTTCAATAATCTGGTCATATTGGGATTTTACATCGTCAGCAAATCGTGTTTAAGAATGTCTTGCTCTAGTGGCATCGAAAAATTACCTTAGCGGGCTTATTTGGCCATTTTTAAAGTTAACGAATCTGATACTGGTCAATTGCAAGTCGAAATGCCCCTTTTTATTAATTATCTAGCCGTATAAAAAACTTAATAACCTGAATAATTGACAAAATTATTAATCATAAAATTAATCTACTCACATAAATTCAATAAAGGTAATTAAAATTTTTACAGCATGGTTAACGTATTTGTATATTAATTAAATCAGTATAACAATTTGAAATCAAAAGGTTTATTGATTAAACGCGGTTCACAGCAACTAAATTCGGATTGTTTCATCCTACTTTCACTACTAGGCCTAGCCACTTTGGCACGATTGGGTCTTAAATTTACTTATAACCTAGGATCTGAGGACCGAGTCGACATGAGAGAAAACTTCCTCGTCCCGATTTTTGGCCATTCGACATCAAATAGTATACTAGTTCGGGGAAATCATTTGGTTGGTATCGTAACAATTTTTCCTAGAGCTCGTATAGGATTAAGAGTGAATTTACGAAGGGAAAACATCTTACCGAACGTTAGAATCCTGGGATTTGAAACAATATCGTCGTCTAAGATCCTGGCTGTTGTGCCTTTATTCACATGGTTTCCTTTTTGAGACATTTTTAATCGATTTTCTTCTTTTTAAAACACTAACTGCCAAATCGAACTGTTGATTTCTATTATATGGATCGGTTGTCAGTCACAGAAGAGAGAGAGAGTGTGTGTGCTTGCCATCCGTGGGTGTATATTGGAAACGTCATATTGGCTAGCACTGCCGAGTGAGTTCACTATACAGTGTGCCTAATTGTGTGTGTATGTCGTGCCCTACATCCCTGTTAGTGTAGGTGGGAAATATTAAAGGTCACAGAAGGCCAGTTGAAAATAAAATGCCAAAAGCCGAAGAGCCAACGAAAACTATAGAGGGTATAAAGCGCCAGCGACTGAGGATTAAGCAAATGATTTTTATCAATGAGACCTAGGAAAAATAATTAACGGAACGAGTGAGATTATGAGTGTGATGAATTTACATTATTGTTATTATGATATAGATAATTGATACAACTATATAGATGATTAATAAGACCATATAGATAATTGATACGAGGTCAATAGATAATTATTACGAGATATAGATAAATAAAAATCGAATTAAAATAAGGGGGGGGTGAGTCGGATAAAAAGGACCACCACGGTAAATGCGAACAAGGGATAATAACGTATATAGTATGGTAAACGGAGGAGAAATTGGTATAGAGTAAAAAATATTGGAGTGTCATTTATTTTTAGATCAAACGTCAAAATAATTACCGAGCAATAGCGAAGCAATCCAAACCAATTTCAGAACAACCAAAGATTTCAGATCAAAAGGTCAGAACAAAGCAATTTGAGCAATTAGAACAGAAAAGAGTTTAAATCAAACGTCAAAGCAGTTATAGAATAACAACAAAACGATCCCAAGAGATTTCAAAGCAATCAAAACGAAAGAAGACAAATCAACAGATTAAAAGCGATAACGATAAAAACAGTCAAGAAAACGGACAACCGTAACCATTGCGAATATAGCAGATAATACAAGAAGCAAAAAGAAAAGAGATAAGAGTCTACTGGAAGACGACGAAAGGAGGAGAGCCATCAAAAGCAGAAGTATCAATACTGGAGCATCAACTACAGCAGTAACAGGAACCGGAACAGATAGCGGATTAAACGATTTCGAATTCAACAGCAGTGAAGAAAACGAACTAAACAATACAGAAAATCAACCCTCGATAATAGAATCAGACAACGAAGAGGAAGGATTAAAGGATCAAGACAACAATTCAAACATGACAATTTCCATAAATTCCAACACAACACCAATTCCGGATCCAAACTCAACGCCAAATAACAACAATGCAAAGGTAGGAGAATTTAGAGAAAAGTTCAGAGGAGAGCCCTTCGATGCTAATCTCAATAAATTAGATACGTTCTTAAAGGAATTCGAAGTGTATAAAACCATTTGTCATTGGACAGATCAAAAAGTAAAAGAGCGACTACCCCTATACTTGAAAGGGAGCGCACAAGACGTATTTGTGGAGAAAGCAAGAGACCCAACGAAATTAACAACGTGGACAGAGATTAAAGACTTCTTAGTAAAAATATTTGGAATAGAGAAAAAAGGAAATAGGAAGATATTAGACTTCCTACATCGAAAACAAAGACGAGACGAATCGAATGCAGTATATGCCTGTGAATTAAAGAAATTATGTAAAAAAGCCTTCGGAGACGCAGATATGCCCGAAGATAAAATGGTAGATGTCTTCATAAGAGGAATTAAAACGGAGGACATACGGGCCAACCTTGGATGCTTGGCACCAGAAACACTAGATAAAGCAGTAGCAATCGCAAATAGATGTGAAGCCCATCTGGGATTGGGATACCAAGTAGCAGTAATGGCCACAGAACCAACAACTCCAACAGCCAATGCCAACAGTCAAAACAACAATGCAAATCCAGCCATGAATCAATTCATCCCAAGAGCTCAACAGATGTTCAAACCACCGCCAACAAGAAACTCTGAGAATAGAGGTAATAACCAAGTAAGTTATAATAATAATTTCAGGAACAACCCAAATGCAAATGAGATATGTTCCACCTGCCAACGAAGGGGACACCGAACGGAAAATTGTTTCCGGAATCACAACTGCCAAAAATGCAGCAGAAGAGGGCATACCGAAAGAATATGCGGACAATTCGAAGACAGGGCATGTTAGAATTGTGGTCAAAAAGGGCATATTGCAAGAAGATGCAACATGAGAAGAGAACCAAATCAACAAAGACCAAACAATCCGACAAGAAATCCACAGATTAACGTAATACAATAAATTGATATGTTGCGAGAAACACTACAACGAATGCCCATGGAATTAAAGGAGATGATGCAACAGATGCCCGTCAATATACAACAACAACGAATCAACGTCATGAGAAGCAATGAAGAGATTCAAGAGCTGCGAACTAGAGAATATCAAGAGCAACAACAAGCCGAATGGCAAAGATTACAAACAGAAGAAGCTCAAGAGATTCAACAAAGATGGAAAAATCGAAAACAAACCCTGAAAAGAATTAATATAATGAGAATAGAAACTCCAGATGAAATCCACACTGCGGAGCAGTGTGTTGAGAACGAATGGAGAGAAGATATGATAACTGATGAGAAAACAACCGAATTAAATACGATAGGAAAAATAGAGGCCATCAAAGAATTTACATAGGAGGAAAAACAGAAACGTCGACAACTAAAAGAAATGACAATTGAGAAACCAGACGAACCAGAAACCCAAGAGATAAAACCGACAGAAACGATGGTAACGGAAGACCAAAACGAAGAAACACTAACTTATGAAATAGACGAAATTGCAAAAGAAACATTAGTACAAAAACTAGATATTGCACTTGAAAAAATGGAGCAAGTAGAATCTCTAGAACAAGAAGAAGATCAATTAAGAGAAAAAAGAAAAACTCTAAAGCTAGAGAAGGAACAATTAAAAAAAAGAAGGCACTAATACTAAAAATAGATGGAGCATTAAAGAATTTAGAACAAGAACAAGGGTTAGATCAAAAAATAGAATTATTGGCAAAGAAAGTCCTATCACAAAAGATGGAGGAACCAAGATTGGAACTACAAAAAGATGAGCAGGAAGCATCAACGTCACAAGAAAAAGAAAAGACATCAGAACCAATAATAACAAAAAATCGAATCCAGAGGATACTGCTACAAAAAATAGAAACAAGAATCAGAAAAGAAAAACCCACGTGGAGCGAAAAGCAAATTGAGAACAGAATAAAAGAAATATGGTTTCCAACAAAAGGGCCAAAAAAGATAATGAAAGAGGAAGAATAACCGCATATCAATTTGCTAAGACAAATATAAGACGATCAAACAGATGAAGACGAAAACGAAATAAGCAGTCTGGGTGGAGAAATATTTCAATCATGCGAGGAAAATAAACCGAATAAAGATGAACCAAAATCCGAAATCGAAGAAATGGAAACGAACGTGCCAAAAGAAGATGAAACAGAGATATTAAAAGAAATCAACGAGATAGTGGAAGAATTTGATCGAAACCAGATGTTCATAAACCTCAAAGATACAACAACGTACAGCAGAATAATGAAATTAATTGCGAAAGGATATCAACAAGATAATGGTACGTTTACAGCATCATGGAAAGACATGATAAAAAGGTGTCAAGAGAACTTGAAAGAATACGATAGAGCGGAATATCAAGTGATTATCGACCTCCCAGAAATATCAAGACAAATAATAGCAACAAGAGTTGAAAGTACAAACGAATTATACGAATGGGTAGTGAAAAAACTAGGACCCAGTTATAAAAATAGACCTCTATATCACCAGGGAAGGAAAATAAAGCGAGACATACACCTTGCGGATGCTCTAATATGGCCAAATGGAATAAACGTAATAACATTAAACAAAAGCGAAACCGAGGAAACGACAACGGAAATATGGCAGAAAATTCAAACGTTATATATCAGAGAAATAAAACCCGGATTAGAAAAGGAGAGACAGAAAATAATGAGGCAAAACCAAATTAAAATGACAGAGCAAGCAATAGACCAAGTCAGGAAATATATTAATCGATTATCGCTAACTAGACCGATTTCAATGAAAATGTTTGTAGAAGCTGTACGAGATACAGATATCATGAGATTCGATAACGAGAGAACAGATGAGTTGATAGCCAAATACGGAGAGCATCAAAGAGACATGAGGGGAGACGAACCAATAAAGATAAAGATAAAATTACCAAATGATGAAACAAAGGAAATACCGGTAGATCCCGATTGTCAAATGCATGAACTATACCGACGAATAAACCTCGAAATCATCCAACCGATAATCGAAAGTAGTGATGACGGTATGTAGAAGATGTGGCAATAATGTATCACAAACGACAAATCAACCCGCGAGAACGAACCCCGATATACGAATTAGGTATATGGGAAGACGGACAAACCATCAATATCATAGCCATGGACGAACCAGAAAGGAAAAATACGACAAAAAAGGAACAACAGATTCAAGAATTCCAGGAGGAAATGAAAAGAAAAATGGACCAAATATTAACCATCTACCAAGTATGGAGACAAGATGCGAAACTGAGCACAAAATTACAACCTATCGACGACTCGCGATGCCCAAGCAACACCATGGAAAAAAGTGTATGACGAAAATACAAAAGAGTGGAAATGGAAAACGGAGATAACCGAACCGAAATGGAGAAAATACGTACCAGGAGAAGCACCAGAAGACGCAGCTAATGAAACAATCTTAGAACTATACGAAGACGAGCCATACGAAGATTTGCCAGATGAAATGATCAACGAAATCGAATGGCAACCAGAAGAAGATGAGGAAATAAATGACAAAGCACGATTAGCCCCGTATACATGGAAAATACGTGGATGGGCAGAAAAGGTGAATTTGGCGGAGGAGGAGAAAATCATCAGCTATACAAGCCATCAGTTCGATATAGAAATCGGAGGATACCGTATGAAATTGAGAGTATACCCAAACGGAGATGGAGTAGCAAAAGGAAAATATCTCTCAGTGTATTTCCTACTAGCAAGAGGCAGATATGACGAAAAATTGGAATGGCCATTTAATCGAAAAGTCATAATTTCAATCGCTAAACCCGGAAAATGGGAAGAACGACATAGTGAAAAATTGGGAGTAGACCCAAGATCTATGATAAGCCAGAAGCCAAAATCCACTGAAAATGTTGCGGGAGGAAAAAACCACAGTTTCTATTGAAAACACACGTGACATCCCAGTTCGTAAAAGACAATACGATATATATTACAATCGCGGTAGAAACCGAAAAGGAAATGCAACTACGAATCCAACAAGAACAAGTGAGACCGCGAATCAATGTACTCGAAAAACGAATCCCCAGAACAAGATATTTGCCCACAGATATGGACGATTCTGTGGAAGAAGAATTAACGAGACTAGCAGAAACACAAAAATGCAGAGATTTAGCAGCAATATTGAGAACCGGCGCAAAGAATCAAAGACGAACCGTAACCGATCTAGCAAGGTGGATAATTGATTCCTGTAACAGAATAGAAAATTTACGAAATATCGTAAAGGAAATAGAAGAATATCGAAGAATTTATGCATGGTACCCAGAGCAATTTCGAGAAATCATCCGAAAATGGAAACACACCGAATGGGCAGCCGAAACGATAGAAAAGTACAGTCTAAAAATTAGGACGCCAGGCTTCGAACCAATTGAAAAGAGATTTTTATATCACCGCCAAGGTAAGTGAGGTAAAAAAGAGAATACCATACGAATTACCATTTCACTTACAATACGAAGTACGATCGTTGGATGACGAGCTCGAAATCGGAGTCACACCAATGCAATTGGGGTAATAAATATATTAACAGTGGCAAAGATCGCAGGTAGAGAACTCAACAAGAGAGAAATTAAAACGAAAACGTCAATAGAACGACAAGAAAGCCTAAATACGCCAGAAGTCCCACCTGCCACAGATGAAGTAATCGTCATCACAACAGGAGATGAAGAGATATTGAATGATCTTAATGACATCGTGGATGAAGAAACAACCAGAAGAATACCAGAATCAAGAGATTTATTCATCACAGACAACGAAAATGACATGACAACAGATGAGCTAGACGAACTAGTATGTGCACAGAGACAACCAGTTGAAATAATAGAACCAGACACTGAAGACGAAAATAAAAAGAAAGAAAGGAAACGTCGAAATTCGACAGGAGACGAATGGGACAACTGGATAAATGAGCGAAGAGCTACAACATCCAGAGATACGGCAGACGAGCAAACCAAACGAAAAGAAACAGGTACGGTAATGGAAAAGAAATCTAGAGGACGACCGAAAACTGACAAACCGGCTCCAGAAAGAAAAACCAAAGAACAAATTCAGATGGATCAATTGACAACGAAATTAAACAAGCTTAGCCAAGTGACAAAGCAGTTACAAGGAAAACTGAAAGGTCAGGAACAAGGAGCAAAATGGATCAACAGATTAATAGCTGACATGCTGGGACTAGCAAACCCAGAAATAAAGAGAAACTTAAAACTCAATAATATCGGGACGGAAGCAAAACAGCTTTGGGCAGCAATAAAGCCAATAATAAATAAAATCATGGATAATAAAGTGCGAACCACAACCAAGGATCCGGAAGAATTGCTATTGATAATAAATCACTTGACAAAACGATCAGATGACCCAAATAGATATGTGGTAGGAATGGCCTACCTGATGTATAATACGATAGCAGTATACAGAAAGCGAACTCCAAGATGCAATCCAAATGGATATGAATTCGCAATAACAGATATTATCAGAAAGGTAATCGAACCATTCATCTTAACTCAAGGCGGATGGCAAGCTTTTATAAATTTAGTAAGTGGAAATGATCAAACAGATATGATGCAAACAACGTTGAAAGAACTATTGACGGAATTTGAAACAACAATCAATGCAAGTGGTGGGTTACAGGGTTTCAAAATCTTGCTTATCTTCCCGGTGACCCTAGTAACGCCATACAAAAATTGCTAACTGCCACTTGGCACCCGTTGCTAGGCAACGTTGGTAATGTGTTCAAGTGGTTGACTGCCCGCAAAAATTGAGTATCATTGGCTAATACTGTAGTTGCTCGGACAATCCTCGAGTTCACGAGCTGTCGATAGAAGACCTGCGCTCGCTTTTAATTATCTGGTCCCCTTGCGTCTACATTCCTATCCAGCGGGTTTATCGGCGTTAGTTTGAGAAGACAAAATAATTGGCGGTTTTATTTAATCCCTCACAGTGTTATTTTATTTATTTGGAACAACCTTACTAGTACGTGAATGTAATGAGAGATGTACGAAAACAATATATTTAACAATAGTCTGTTTATCTAAAGAATGCGTTGATTGGAGAGTCGAGCGGCTCGGCGCTTCGCTCGCTCCTTGCGACCAGGTCGTCGACTAGATGTTGAGGAAATTGTTGGAGTGGGGTTTTCGACTGGGGTTGGCATTGCGGATGGGGTCGGGTTCGACTCACGGTAAGCTAGTTGAGCCGGGGCGAAAACTAGAGGGTAGGTTACCGCTGCCCCCTCTTGACTAGTGGACAACGCTACCTCTAGTCCCCTGATTTGGGTCTTCAGGCTCGTCACCAATTGTCTTTCTTCGGCCCACCCCTTCTGAGCCGCGGCTAACTTTTGATACAACGGCTTGACCCTCGTGGGGTTAACCCACGTAGCTTTGAGTTGTTGTATTTCCCGGACCAGGTGTATGAGTTGATCGTGGAGACCCTTGTTTGTCTGTCGTGCTCGAGCTAACTCGTTTTGTAATAGCTTTACGGGATCCATTTCTAAAATAGTACGAGTGAATTGGATGACGACTAATACAAATATGAACAGTTTATTTAAACAATTTTATAAAAAATGAAAATTTTGACAATGATAGAGAAGATGAGACAGAAAAAATTTGTTCTTTGAATCGATCACAATGTTATTATACATAATAATAAATATCCACATTAATAGAGTTACTCCTCCGCGAAGAATCGCTTAATCCCCTCTTCCGGAGCGTATCCCGAGACCACGAGCACTGGTCGCTTAAGGTTCCGGACCGGTCTTGGAGAAGGCGGGTAGCTATCGGCCAGTCGTCCAGCCGCTATGTCATCTTTGACATTGGCCAGGTAAGATGTGGCCCATGCTACGTCAGCCTCGATTTGTCGCTGATGCTGTAGGAGGCCGTCCAGGAGCTCTTGAGCCTGCATTAAAATATCTCGTGACGGATTGGGTTCGTCCGCCGTCTTCCAAAATCGCTCCATAAACTTTTCCGGCGATATTTCCTCCGTTTGTTCATCTATAGGCACCTCAGGATATCGTTCCTGGTATACCCGACTCCAGGCTTGTCTCCATTGTTCCACAATGTGAGCGGGCATATCGATCATGGTTCTAGTGTGTCCTGAATTAAAAATATCTGTTTACTCCATCTTTCTCTGTATATTTAATAGTTTGCAACAGTGAAATTGTTCTCGTCCTGTACGAGAGGACTTGCTAGCTTGAATTTACCTACATTAGGTGTCTGAGTACCTTGTGAGTATGGTAGCCGGTAATGCTGATAATCTTGTGTCGTGCGTTAGGCCAAAAGAGTTTTGCGGCTTGATAAAATAATATGGCACTGCGTCTGTCTTTTATGGGGGTATATTAACAGCGTAAAATTCGCATGTATATTCGTTCATTTAAAAATGTAATAATTTTATCACCTCAGCTTAAAGTATTTTCAATGCAAACAGAAAATAAAATGGGCTATGTATCGGACTATTTCGCAAGCGATTATTATATTTGGGCTTTAGTTTGTTGTCGAAATCGTTGACGGAATTCTCGGTTATCAGCTTTCGGAGCGGAAACGAAGTGATTTGACTTTTGGTGATTGACGAATTCTAGTCAGGCGGCATGAACCGGATATCAAATTCGGTTCATCGATCATGGTGAATTGCCGGATGTGACAAATATTTGTTAGATTTCGACACGCCAGAATGTTTATTTTAAGCGGATAAATTTGTTTATCCGGTTCGTTCATATTTATCATTAATTCTCGTATGATCGTGAACTTTTCAAGTAGGTGAAAAATACTTAATTATGTTTGGTTATCATTTAATTTGTTCGTTTAAGGATCACTAGTTATCGGGTTGCAGATCGGGATCTTTGGGTCATGAACACCATACTCTGGAAGCTCTTTCAGCGTTCATTGGGGAAACGCGGTCATCTTGTTACCATGATCAAAACAAAATCAGTGGTGGGTATTTCTCATTATTAAGTTAGCTAGTTATTAATCGCTTTAATTTTAGGGTTCGATTTTTTCGACGCATGAATTTTGGGTGATTGCCACTCTGTTAGTGCTGAGTTCGACGCCGTTCTGGTGATTGCTCTGTTCCCTTACCCGACGATGATTTAATAATTTTCGTGAGGAATTAAAATCGTTTCATTTACTGATTTTTATTTTTAATCGGTTTTGTTCATCAATTTCTCGGATTAATTGGTTTCGAAGTGGTTAATTATGGCTGTTCTCGTTAAACAAATACTATAGATGGTTTGTTCGGATAATTCCCGGTTACCCATTTGGTTCAATCCATGTCTCAATTCCGTGATCATCAAGTCAAGGTCCCTCTCTCTCACTTCGTGGATTCGTTGGATTCATTTATATATGAAATTTTTCATTACTCAAGCGAAATCGGACATTTATTGATGGATCAATTGGTTATACCCATAATTCTCTGTATGAACTTACAAAAATCTCTAATCCACATGGGTTGATTTTAGTTCTGAAATTTCATCAAGAAGGACCTTGCCTGCTGATCACGAAACTGATTCGATTTTGAAATCATTTTGTTTGATACAATACGCTTAATTAACAGTTTAGTAATTCATAATTTTTATAAGTGGTCTCTTTTATTCGGGTATTTATTGTTCGGTATATATTTTGTAACTACTCATCTGGTTTGAACACTCGTCGTTATGGTGAAATGAGTTCAGGAATTAGATCTCCATTACGTAAGCAACAATTATCTATTAAATGACTACTTGGTTGAATAAATTGACGAGTCAAATATCTTTACAAAATTCTTTGCTTCTTTACGGTACAATATTTTACTTTAAATGGTTGAATGAGAATCAATGGATTATTTGTTAATGGAACTTTTAAACTACGGTATTAAATTTATTTATGTTAATCAATTAACGAAGTATTTATTAAATGAATGTTTAATTTACAATATGGTATTTTAGCGAGTTGAATTTCCTTATATTGATCAATTAAAAAGTTAATGAATTATTAAATGAACACTTGATGAATTAATTTGCTTTTCTCTAAACAATACTAAATGAGTTATTTATCAAATGAATATTATAATGAATTAATAATCAATTTACTTATCAACGAATTACTTATCAAATCAATGCTTTAATGAGTTTACTTTAAGCAATAATTAAGTTAAAATCAGTGAATTATTTATTAAATGATTACTTAATTTATGGTATGATACTTCAATGAGTTAAATATCTTTACATTAATCAACTAAAATTGATAAATTATTTATTAAATGAGTGCTTGACTTACAGTATAATAGTTTAATGAATTAAATATTTTTACATTAATCAATGAGAATCAATAAATTATTTGTTAAATGATCCCCTATCAATTTATTTGACTCGCAAATTTAATTTTTGTTTGAAATATTAATTTGGATTATAACAACGATTTCCATTTTAATTAACCCCAGTTCCAATCCCTTTTTAATAAGCCTTAAGCGCATTTTGTGTTTATATTATATTTACTGAGTGCCCACTGGACTACTCGGTGTGATGATTTTTAGCCATATGTAGTATGAGTTAAGTCGATTTTACAGAAACGAGGAACGAGGAAGCAATCAAATGACTTCTTCCTTATTCCTCCTTTCATCTATAAGAATAATATTGACGATCCAACTCTGCGTTCCGCACGCCGGGTCTTCACGGGCACAGATCATTGGCGATATTCCACGCGCTTACACGAATCTGAATTGTGTGTAGATTTTATTTACTTGCATTAGGTTTCGGCTGTGGGCCGGAAAAATTTCGACATCTTTTAAGACATATAAAATAAGTTATATATAAAAATAATTTATGCATAATAATGTTTATTAATTATAAAACAAAATATAACAAGTTACCATTCCAATTCATAAAAATAGCATAAATTCATACAATAAACCCCAAATGCCTCTCTCCCCACGCCGACGTCCGAGCAGAGCTCTACAGAGATGCAAGGTACGGGGCGTGGAAAGAGGGTTCCAAAATCAATGATTCTCACCTAAAATTCTGAAAATTCAAAAACACTGATCTCAAATAGATTTAAAATCAAAGTTCAAATAATTTGAAATATTTTGAAACACGGTGTGATTTTCACAATGGTTTTTGGTTAAAATGGTTAACTTTAATGTGAAAATGGATCAGTATATATACCTATTTGTGTGACGTGTGAAATTTGATGCAGTAAAACAAAATTCGACCTTGTTATTTTCTAGCAAATTCTAATATTTATTTTTATTATTTCCGATTTATTTTTATAATTTTTTATTTAGAATTTTATTTGAATTATTACTAATTCAAATTTTCCGATTTAAATCTTGCTTTAATGAACTTTAATTGATTTTTCCAATTTCGTCGAATTTGTCGTGTTTTCTTGTTATATTTGTGTAGGTATCGTGCGGATCTTGGTGCATTTTGTTATTATTTTAATTTATTTTTATGTTTCTTAATTTATTTTTAATTCTTTTATTTCTCAGATTTTATATGGTTTAATTGGTGTTTTTTGGGGTTTATTTAAATTGCGTGTTGTGTTTGCGTGTGTGTTTCTGATCCATTTAAACATTTTGAAGGCCATTTACGTTCTGGCCCAACATAAAACACTCGGGGGTCCGTAAAATTGCGACCCGCAATTTCAATTGATTTCAAAATAATACGTACAATTCCGTTTTCAATATTCACATTCATAAAAAGTTTTTACGGTATGGTTGAATCATCAAGGCAAAGATGGACTTAAGGTCCTACTACGATACGTAATCAAATAAAATCAGATAGTTCAGTTTTAATATTAGTGCAAGTTTTGTAATATCAGTTCAAATCACTGTCGATCGGTTCGAGTTAATCAGTTCAAATCAATATCAATTACTGTATCTCAGTTGTATTTGTTTTCGAATGAATCACTGACGGCTTGAGTTTCGCTTTCAAGCTGGGCTGATCTTGAAGGGTGATTGATGGAAATCTGCGAGAGTCTTGTCGTTTCGTTAGTTTTGGTGATTTTCTGAATTTGGGTGAACATTCTTCTGACCTTTTGAATTTGGGTATTTTGCCTTTGTTTGTTTTTCATTAGGCCGATGATGAGACAGGATATTAGAAGTATCATGTTAGAAGTTATACTAATCGGTAGTATAAGTTCGATTGATATAATTGTTGTATTGGGTTCATTTTTAGTTTGTTTTCCTTGTTGCTTTTTGATTGATAAGGCGATTTCTTGGATTGGTTTATTATTGGGGTTTGCTTTGGCTGTTCTTTGAATTTGTCTGATGATATTTTCTAGGGTTTTCTTTATCTCTTGGTTCTCATTTTTAATATTGGCTATCTCTTCGTTATTTTCAGTAGGGTTTGTACCATTATTTGGGTTCTTTCGATATTTTGTTTTATCTCGTCCTTGTTTTCTTTTGTGGGGCATTGTATACATTGGAGGTTTTATTTGCTGACATTCTTCATTATCGGGATTGCTACAAATTTCCTTGAAATCGGCACAGGTGCTGTCCTCTCTTCTGAAGGGTTGGGATTTCTCGCATTTTTCTAATGGGTTTTCAGTATTAGACCTTCTCATCATTATCATCATTATCATTGTGATCCATAACGTTGGGTTCATGATTTTCATTTCTAATATATATCAATCAATTTTCACGTCTATTTACAATTTTATTCAACTATATACAGTGGAGTTTAGCCCCTTTTTACTCTTTCTCTTTTTCTGGGGTTGAGTGTCTCTCGCACTCTTCTTTAATTTTATTTTCTGAAAATCTCATTATCAGGACTTGGGCTTTTATTAATCGCTCGGTTAATTTTGGGAGTTCTTTTAATCGTTCTTTACCTTCTTTGATTATTCTTTGTTGATTATTAATTTTCATTTGAAGGTTTCTTTCTTTTGTTTGTTTTTCTCTTGAGTTGATGTTTATAATTGACCCGCTTGGTTGTTTGTTTTTCCAGCTTTCGCCTTGCTTCTTGAAGCTGTTCCGTTAGTGCTTTAATCTCATCTTGAGCTTGTTGATGACTTTCTTTTATCTCTCTGGCTTCTTTACAACTGTCTTCTAGTTGTATTACGTATCTTTGTTCGCTTTTTCTGCTGTCTCTCATTCTCTCTGCTTCGGTTTTCCAATAATCTTCCAATATTACACGGGTTTTTATTTCAGCTAATTCTCGTCTCAATTGTTCATTTTCTCTCTTTTGATCTCTGTTTTCTCCCATACTAGATGTTAGTTTTCGTTTTATCATATTGGTTAGTTGTTTAGATTGTATTAACTGATGGTTTATCCGGGCGATTTCTGACTCTTGCTCCTCCACTAGCTCTTGCCATTCTTTTCTTTCGGCTCTCCATCTTTTACTGTAATATCTCAGTGGGTCTTGCTCTATTGGTTCTACTAATTGAATTGGGCTTGGTACGTATTCTCCGTCTTCTAGATTCATTCGGATTTCTACTTCATTTGGATTCATGCTAAATATACATTGGCTACAATTTTTTTTTTTTTTTTTTTTTTTTTTTTTTTTTTTTTTTTGAATTTTTATTGTTTTTATTAGCTTTTTACACTTTTTACAATTTTTCTCTTTAAATTTTACGCTATCGTTTCGTCCGTCTCCCCCGAATCCTTCATCGGGTTCGGCGGGTACTCGGGTTGGAATTTCGGTTGGTTGTATTATACGGCATATAGCAGGATTTGGAGTTTCGGTTCTGCAAGGTAATTTTATCGCTTCACGCAAGGCGTTTTATATTTGTTCATCTCTTCGTCTTAGAGAGAATAGGCAAATATTCCGTATTTTTGTTTTCTTCGCACTGCGTTTCCCGCCAATCTTTGATGCGTATTTTCCAAAGCTTTTAACTTTTCATCTCTTTCCTACAGGTTCTGCTCATTTTCCTCATATCCCTTGCTATCGTTTTGATCTCTGCTTCAACTTGTCCTTTCAGCTTGTTCGTTGAAACTTTCGTGTTGATTGTCTCAATTGGATTTCCCTTTACATACTTGGCAACTCCTTCGGTGTCCGTTCACCTCCTGTTGGAGTTCTGTTATTCTCTCGTTTAGTTTTGGTTTTGTCTTTTTTTCGTCTGTAAGTTGATTTCTTGCTTCTGCTGATATCTTGTACATTTCGTTGAATTGTTGTTCGTATTCCTTTTCGTGTCTCCTGAGCCTTCTTATTGGTGCCTTGTCTGATTTTTTTCCCGAAATTCTATAGTTTTTGGACCTGCTCGTTTAGTTCCCGATTGTTTCTTTTGTACTTTCGACTTGTTCCAAAGTTCCCAATCTCAGTATTTAGTATCCTTTTGGGCAACAGTCTTATCCTCTTCCTTGACTTTCCTGATACTGGTTCTTTTACATTTTCCTGCTTCTAATTGTAATCCAACTTTCTTTCTTTTCCGTTTTATTTGTTGTATTGTCTTTTGTTCGATGAGCTTCCGTCCTGCTCGGATTTGCATCTCTTTTAACTCTCTGGTTTGTTGGTACTCAACTTCCTGCTCTAATTCACTAATATAGTTAGATCTGTTTTTGCGTTGGCGTCTCCATATTTTGCATTCTAATTCGCCATTTTCTGCTTGATCAGTTATCTGAATCAGCATTCTTTCTTGTCTATCGTCTCTGCTCTCTAATTTTCTTGCTGGTTTCGCTTGATTTCTTAGTTTTATTGATTTTCGATCTTTGCGTTCTCCCCATTTAGCTTTTGTACGCTGCTTGTTCTATCTTCTTCTTCGGCTATTTGCCTGAATAATAATGTCTGATCCCGGATTCCAATTCACCTTCTTGATTGCTCTCTCTCTTCTGTCCTTTGAATTTTCCAATACTCGCGCTGTCTTTTGCCCATTTTTGGCTGTTCCAAATGGGTTCTCTTTGTCTTCTCTATTCGATATTGGGTGCTAATTTGCCAATTTCCTCTGCATTTGTTGTATAATCTTTAATCGTCTCCTCTCCTCTTCTGTTCTCTGCTTCTTTGTTCTTTTATCACTTCCCGCAATCTTTCGATTTCGCTTTGGTTGATACCTGCTTCTCTTTGCTCTACGTTCTGATCTCCTTTCTTTGGTTATGAATTCTAGTTTTGGTTCTGCACTGGATTCCTTTACTAACTCCTCTTTCTTGTCTTTTTGATATGGTCATTATTCCTTCGGCGATTTTTTGTCTGTTTTTCTAATTCCTTCTCTATCATCTTTATCTTTAACGTATCTCTCATGCTCTCCTTCTACTGCATGTTAAATATATTTTTTAATCTCATTGACCTTTGTTTGCCCATCCGTCTTTAATCTCTTTTAGCTGTTTCGGATTGGTTTTCGGTTTTTGACTCTTTGTCCTCTGTTGTAGTTTTTCTCTATCTTTTGGCTTATCATCTCGTTTTGGTTCATTGTAATCTAAATATTAATAATTGATTATTCTCTCTTTCAATCATTGTCAAAATTTTATCATAATTTTACAATCATCTCTATATTTGTGATTTTTGATTTTATAATTTTTTTTTGTTTTAGTTTATCTTTATTTACACTTTTTTACACATTGTTTCCATTTTAATTACTGATCAGCGAAACGGAATCCTTTGATCGCCCGTTGATCGCTTCTACATACTGGACATACTATCGACTTTTATCCCGCACGCTTCACATGTGACATCATGTCCACAAGGCATATAAATCTATTTCTACATGTTTTTGCCAACATGTTACAGACATTGATAATGTTCCAAAATAGCTTCTTCTTATTCATTGATTTTGTCAACGATTTTCGCTTCGGTTTCTCCTTGATAATCGCTTGATTGCTCGAATTATTGCCTGTATTGAGTCGTAACCATTCTAAACTTGGTTAGGCTAATCTTTCTTTGATTATCTTCTTCTTCATTTTTCGAGTATCACTCCTGATAGTAGCATTTATGGTTCTTCGTTTTAAGGTCGATCTAAGATATGCCTCTAATTTGCTGGTTGGTAATTTTATTTTCGATATTCTTTGACATCCTTTTCTTGCTTATACATACACTTTCCTTTATGCTTAACTTTTTAACATTCCTGGTCCCTGGTATTGGCTGTTGATTTTTGCAATCCTTCGCACATTATTCCTCTTGCTGTTTGACAATACCCTTGACTCGCAAATTTGCTATGGGGGGCGTGCTTCTTTGGATTTCTTTGAAATTTTAATCTTTCTTCGAATGTTCTATTTTATAGTCTCTTTTTTCCATAATTAAGTTCTGTTGGATCTTCGAAAATTCCTTTATTATCGTTCTCTTTTCTCCTCCCTTTTCATCTTTGTCTAATTCTGATTGTCGTAGTCCTTCTGATCTGTTCATACACTTGGTTTCTGACATCTAAATTTAACATTAAATTGACATCTCGGGAAGTTTTTCCTCGATGTTCCCGTTTTGCTGTTTCTCCTCTTTTCCATTGTGGCGAGTTTTCCTTGGCAAAAGATGCATGTTACTTCGTCTGTTGTTCTGGGCGTTCCGTAAAATAAATCTTGCTCGCCCGGCCATTTCTTGACTTTGTTGGTTCGTGAATACTTTATTATTTTAAACGTTAGGTATCTTTGTTCCTCTTTTCTTCAAGTTTTCGTCTTTAAACCCTCATTGGTGGGTATACTTTTGTCTGATTTGTTGTGGTCTTTCCTCTACATCCAAATCCGCCCAATAGTATGTATTGCCTGCTGTGTATGTTGGTTTTTTTCCTCTTCTTCTGGTTTTTTCCATAATCTCGTCATATCGAAATCTGGTCCTTCTCTCATCTGTTTACTGTATCTTCTTTCGCTGATTCCGCTGCCATCTAAAAATATCGTCATATTTTTGAATTTTTGTTTTTCTGATTTTTTTTTCTGATTATTTGTAAATTTTTGATTTTTATTTGATTTTTCTTATTTTATTTACATTTATTTACACTTTCTTTTTTCTTTTTTACAACGTCTTGTTGGCTTCTCCACTTCTTAACTTTATATAAAGGTTATCTTTACCTCGGCAAGAATCCTTCTCCTATCAGTCGTTGTGTGGATGAACGTGGTGTCCCAATCGCTGTATTCCAGTCGGTTGTTGGTCTTTCCACTGTGGTTCATTTCCTGTTTTCTGATTTAAGGATTGCGGTATCCTCATGTCCTTTCATTGTAATATCATGTTGTTGTTTAAAAGGCATGCTAATAGCTCGTCGTTTTAATCTCCTTTTCCTACTCCTGATGAAGACACTGAATGTGGGTGCCTGGTTGCATTCCCATCTCCATTTTGGATTATAGTCTAAATGCCCAATTTGTATCCATTTTCACCAACTGTATATTGGTGGGATGTCTAAAATTCTCTGTGTTCCGTCTTTTGGCTCTCTGAAGCTTCTTCTGCGAATTTCGGTTATTTTCCATATAAATGGTGCTGTAAGGTGTTTTCTGGCCTATAGAACTGTTAGTTTCTAGTTCCTTTATGCTGTTGGTCATCTGTGATTTTTCTTTTCCATTTTCAGCCCCATTTTCTTGAAGTGTGTCTCCTTGGCTTCTCTCTGAATTCTCATTCTGGATTTTAATATTTCTCTTATTATTTGCTTTTTGTGCATCATTTTCCCTGTTCGTAGCATTTTTTATTTCCCAGCCAAACATCCCTAATCGTTTTCATTATGATTTCGGTATGCTCGCAATACTATTTTCTATCCATGTGATTTTATTGCATTTGCAATTGGTAATTGTGCTCGCAATTGAATAGTTCTAACGGAACAATTTTGACTGGTTACGCGATGCATTCGTTCCAATGTTCTTTTCAATTTTGAACCTTCTCTTTCCTTGTCGCAGTTGTTTGCGCATACTCCTTCATATAAATCACATATTTGTTCCTCTTTTGGATTCCGATGTTCCGCTTCTATTTTTATCCATTCATCGATGACTCCACAGAACTCGCATTTTTCCTCTCTCTTGATACACACTTTATGGTGTTCTTTCATAGTCTTTTTCGTTATGATGGTTTGACATTTTTCACATAATATCTCGTTGTATTCGCAATCGTTTGAGTGACTTTCGGCTTCCTTCATAAGTCCTTTCCATTCGCATTCTTTTACTTGGCATTGGACTAATAGATTATTGATCTCTTTATTGGTGGCTTTATCCATTGTTGTAGGGTCTTCATCTTTTTCAATCGTCTCGTCGCATCCAGGGCATTTTTCTGTTTTTGTTTCTATCACTTTTATCGTACAGTCCGTACATATTCTGCATCCACATTTCGTCTGTCTCGCTCCAATCAATTAGTTCTTTACATTTACAACATTTAAATATTTTCTTTTATATCGTTCACGATTTAAATTCTATTTTTTTCATTATTCGTCTCGTATCTTCGGATGGATTCTCGCTTCCTCTAATTCTTCGTGATAATTGTCTGCATATCACAAAAATTTTCTGATTTACTCGACGTTGCCTTAACTTCTATCGTTTTATTTATACATATTTTACACGGTAACGCTTTATCTTTTACTCTACTATAGATCGCGTTCTGGGGTGAATTCCGGCATCGATGCTATCCATTTCCACCCAACTTGGCTGGTCTACGTGTCTTGTTGATTGTTACGTAGTCCTTCTAATTTCGTCAGCTTGCCATCTAACTTGATCTGTTAATTGTTCATTTATTTCTCTGTAATTGTAGTATTGTTCTTGCATGCTCTTTCCAGTCTTATAGCTTGTTGTAGACCTCTGTTCACACTTTCCGTTAATATAGATGGGTATTTGTCCACTGAGTTTGCGCATTGGTTCGTTATTAGTGTCATTAATTTCGCATTGTCGTCTCCCACGTTGTCCGACTCCTTTGATCTTGGGTAAATTCCTTGATTTAATTCTAACGATCTCTCATAGGGTATATTGGCAGCTGCTGTTGTTGATTACTTCTACGAATGGTGGTATTCCTCACTTTGATTTTGTGATTTGCGTTATTCGGATTCATCTGTTGGTTATAATACTTCATTAATTCGTCGCATTCATTTCCTGTTTTGCTTGCTAATTCTGACACAATTTTGTACAATATTTATATATACGTGCATACTATTACTAACTATTATACCTACATAATATTTTTACACTATATACAAACGTTTCTTTCTCGTTTTACACCATCGTCTCTTGGGGAATCTATACGCAATGTCCCGTATAATCCCATATTTCCTCATTCATTATCTGGTATACATCAGATTCGTTTGACCATTGTTGTGCTTCGGATATGGGCGGTTCTTTTAACCCAAGTCCGCTTGTGCCTAGAATTTCCTATGATTTCATATTCCTCAGTTCTTTCTAACATCGTATGGTCTAATTCGATATCAATAGTTTGAATTTTTTTCCACCTGCTGGCCATAATCTTTTCCTTCGCCGGCTTTTTCTACATTTGGTAGTTTCACTAATTGAAATTATTATCAGCATTACTTACGCCTGTTATATTGCTGTTGTTATCCAAATCATTTTTATCATATAATTCTTTTTGTTAGGGCCCTGCAGCAGTTTGTATTTTCTCTTGCCATGGTTTTGTTTCCATTATACTTCTTCGGTTGCCCATTTTTTAAGTGCTTTCTGAAGTTGTAACGCTTCGTGAATTGAAAGGTGGCTGTCGTCCATGATCATTCTTTTTTCTCATGTTATCGTTTCTTTGTTTTTCTCTCAGATTGTTTTATTATAGGTTGAATCTGTTGGCGTTTGACTTGGGCGGTTTCCCTTGTTATCGTTCTCACAATGTTTCATGAGGTTCCTTTTTGGATATTTATTACATATTTTCCCAGTTTCCTTTTCGTAGGGAACGATACTTTTGATTCGTTATAAGTTTTGCTTGTTTCGCTTGGATTCATTTTGTTTTTACGTTTTCGTTTCTTTTAGGTTCGTATACGCAAGATTTTCGTGATGGGTTTTTTCACCTGTGTTTTCAATTAGTTAATTTCCTCGCGTTTGACCGCATTTGATTCTAATGTTTATTTTTTACTGGCTTTAACTTTCTCTGATCTGGCGTTGATACGGTTCCTCTTTTGTTTTCTTTTTTCCGGACGTTTTGTCGTATTGATTCTATAACTTTCTTGTTATTGATTTTCCAGTAATCAATTCTCTTCCTTTCTGAACATGTACTAGTATACTTCCACGCTTTCTTTGGTTGGGATGCGATTTTTGGTTTTTGATATATTCATTTGATTGAACATTTAATTCTTTCATTTATCGTTCCCGTTCTTTTTAGTTTCGAATATACAACTTTGTAATGGGTTTCTTTGCCATATTTTCGACTATTATCTCTTCTCCACTTTTTGGATCTGATTCTACTTTTATTATTATTTCTTTAATTTTCCTCGTACTCGACGTTGATATGGCTTCTTCTTTTTGGTTGTTTGTGAATTTTTCTCGCCAGGGTTTTGGCCAATGTTGCAAGTTATATTATATATCATTGTTGGCACAAATATTATAATTCCGCATTTCCTCTAGACTATCCATTCGCAATTTCTTTCCCGCTTTCATATTCCATTTTTCACACCAATAAGATAATTTATCTGTATACATACTTGTCAAATCGTTTTCTATTCGCTCTGTTTATTATTTTCGCAATTTGCTGTCCCTGGTTCTTACTTGGATTTTTACGTTTTCTATCTTTTGGTGGCCATCTTTCTACATACGTCTTTGGTGTTTTGACATGATGATGAGTTTTCGGATGTATTTCATCCTTCCTGGTTTTCCTATTGAGTCGAATTGACAACTTATGCTTGTATTTCATTGTCAGTTTGTAAGCATAATTCCTTTGCTCCGAAATTCTTTATCGTTTATTGTTCGTTTCTGAACGATCTTAATTTCTTTCGTGATATTTTCCGTCGGCTTCCGTAACTTGATGGACGTGATTAATATCATTATTTTTTTTGTAGCGGGTCGGTCGGTTTTGATTTTTTCCTTTGTTGTGATATCTTTTTAGTTATGTAACAGCGATCCCTTGGTTTGTTTCTCGTCGTTGCTTTCGCCGTTGCTCGTTCTTCTTGAAGTTCCTTGTTGGATGATTCCTTTGTCTTCCTTTGTGCGGGTTTATTTTCGTCCTCGTAATATTTGGGTCTATGTATGTTTGATGCATCTGTTGGTTTTGCTGCGTCGCCACCTCCTCTCCGATTGATTTATTTCCATCGGGTTTCCTTTGAAATGTCGTCTCGACATTTTATTTTTCGATTATTTCCTCGTATAACTTTTTTATATTCTCAAGCTTTTATATCATCCATCTCTTTTATCTCTGTTTAACTCGCTTGGAATCTTTATTGCTTCGATGCCATCTATGTATTATCATCAATAAAATGTTCCTTTTCTATCCCGATTCGTATTGGCTTCTTTTGCATGATTGGTGAATTTCAGTCCTTCCCTTTTAACCATTGCCTTTTAATTGTTTTTGGGAAACGGGTAATGAGCATATATTGTTTCCCTTTCATAGAACATTTCTATTCTTACCATATGAGTTTACATTTGAAATACTTTAAGTGGTGAACCCTCGTAGGTCCATTTTCACATCAGATTGGCTGTTTTTGCTCTGTCTGTTTGGCGTCGATAGCTTCCATAGTGTTTGAATTGTTTTTGCCCATCATTTCTCTCTCTCTGATTGTCGCGTTACTGGTTATAAAATTTTATTTGCACTTTTGCTTGTCTCGATATCAGTGCATAGTGTATACATTATTTTCTCAGTTGTCCTTTTTCTTTGAGCGATGATCCTGTTTTTAGTAGTTTCTTCAGGACTGTTTGTAGAAGCATCTGCTGCAACTGCGCACATTAATGGTGTTTGTCCCTTCGTTTGGTATATTTTGAAGCGCGTGTCACATTTTCTGCATAAGTTGGATTATGTTTATTATCTTTTGAGTATTTTCTGTGTTGTAACTGCGATATGTAAAAGGTACGTTTCCTTCTACATCTGCCATAGTGAAGATCATGGGTATACTTTCCTTTGATACGATCCATTTCTAGTGGGCTTCTAGCTCCTTTTAGCATAATCCATGGCGATTTTCCTCCCTGCTTTGTTTACTATTTCTCCATCCATACCTTTTCCCTCGACCGCATTCTGGCATTATTCTCTCTGATAGCTTTTTACTATTATATCCATCTTGTTCTACATTATCTTGGGTCGGCGTTTAGAGTTATTTTGGATTCATCTGGTTTTCGGTTCCTTACGGTGTTATTTGATGTTGCTTAATTATTTTTCGACCTCATCGTTAGTCCGTTTATACTCAATTGTTGAGTTTGTGATCTGGTTTGCATACCTCACGATTTTCTGGTTCTCTGTTATTGTTTCTCGGTATCGCTTTACATCTACTCACGTTACGTAAATAGGTCTGGTGAGTGATTGTTGACCAGTTTAACTCGGGCGTTATCTCGTTACATACATTATCTCGTATGTCCTTTACCACATCTTTGTAGTTTTCTGGCTACTCCTGGATGAGATTTCTGCGTTGCGATTATTACCCAGTCTCCAACCTGAAAAGTTATGCCGCGTACGTCTCGCTTTTTATCCAATGTAATTCTTTATACTTCTTGATTAATCTAATATTCATACCTGCCGTTTTCCAGATCTGCTTGCATTCGTTTTGAATCTGGTTACATAAATCATCAATTTCCCATATACTGGCGATATCGGTGTTTGATAATTCTATAGTCTATCGGCATGTTACATTCTCTGCGTACATTCAATTTGAATGGACTCATTTTTCGTTGCTGAAATGTAATGTGACATTCTATAGGCCATAAGGCAATAGATTTATGTATCTGTCCCCAATCTTTTTGGTGTCTGCTTACATAATTCGACATAAATTTCATCAATATGCCATTGAATCGTTCGGGTTGACCATTTGTTTGTGATGATAAGGCGATGTTCTCAATTTCGCAATTCTGAAGTAGTTCGTTACTTCCTTTCTATAATTTCGCTCAATAAAGTTGGTTCCTTGATCAGTTAGAATCTGTTTTAGGTGTTCCGTATCTACAGCATATTTCCTCTACTAGGATTCTCGCTATTGTTCTGGCTTTTTGGATCTGTATTGCGAATGCTTCCGGGAATTTTGATAAATAATCTGTCACTAGCCAATATAATAGATATTTCCGTCGTTGGTTCTGGTAATGGTCCTATCTACATCCATTGCGATCATGCGTGCATTGGTTCTGGTGGAATTGGCATTGGCTTTAACGGTGCTTTCAATTACTTCCTGTGCTTTTTCCTCGTTTGCGCATATCAGACAAATTCTTTATCCATCCTTTCAACGTCTTCTCCGATATTTGGCCAATAATATTTTTGACGTAATCTTGCTCCGTCCTTTTTTTTGCCTGACATGTTGTCCTCCAAGTTTTTCAATCATGATACTGCATTAGCACTTCTTTCGATCTACTCTCTGGTAAGGACCTGAGTCGTTTCTCGCCATCCATTAATAATAACCATCCTTTCTCCATAGTAAATCCAATGTCTGTGTTTTTTTATATGTCTTTTAATTTATTGTTGTTTATCAAAGATTTCATATCATTAGTTTTCATGAATTCGATTATTATCTTTTAATTCTTCGTCTTCTTTCTGTTCCATTTTTCAATTTCGAAATCGATAAAATCTTCTGCATGATCATGCCAATATTTTCGTCTTACATCATGATCCATTGTTTTCTTCGAATACAATCTTGACAATGCAATCTGCGTTGGCATTTGCTTTTCCCTGATTTGAATTTATAATATGGTGAGTATTCTTGTAGCTGCATTCGCCCCATCTCATCAATCTACTCGAGACTTCTTTGTGTTTTGGCCTAGGCCATACAATGGTTGATGATCGTTGTGATATATATCTCGTGACCCATAACAAATATTTGAAATGTTTAATAGCTTTGGATTATTGCTAGTGGCTTCTCTTTCAGTCACAGAGTATTCTTTTCATGTTTCTTGAATGTTCGACTGTAATAATCCCATAACTCGCTCACTCTTTTCTCGTCCATCCCATTGTCCTAGGACTGCTCCAGAATGCATATCATTGCATCTGTTGCTTAATAAAAATGGTTTCTTAAAATCTGGTGTACGAGTATTGGTGCTGATATCAGTTTATCTCTGAGTGTTTTCCAAAGGCTGTTTGTTGTTCCTTTCCCATATAAACGGGGTATCTTTTTTTTTGGTTTAAACATCTTGTATGGGTTCGCAATAGTTGCGTAATTTTTGATGAACTTTCGATAATATCCACATAAACCTAAAAATTCTTGCACTTGCGTGACTGTTTTTGGTACTGGGCAATTCTTTATCTTTTCGATGTTTCTTGGATCTGGTTCTTTGCTTTTGCGATTACAATATGTCCTAAGAAGGTAAACTTTCCTTTGCCCAATCGCATTTGGAGGGTTTCAATTTTAACTTCCATTGTCTCAATCGAACAAATACGTTACGGATATCTTTTAAATGTTGCTCGAAGGTGCTAGAATAAATAATAAATCGTCAATATATACCATACATTGTTTAATGCCATGAGTTACGAAAGTTCATGCATCTCTGAATGAAGGGCTGGTGCGTTAGTTAACGAAAGGCATTTTCTCTTGAATTGTATAGATCTTTTTCCAATTGTAAAGGCAGTTTTCTCTCTGTCCTCCTCTTTGACCTTTATCTGCCAATAACCACTTTTTAAATCTAGCGATGTAAAATAAGCTGCTCCGTGTAACGTTGTAAATTTCATTTAGTCTGGTAACGGATATGTATCCCGTTTTGTTACTTGCGTGAGTCCGTCGAAATCTATACAGAACCGTGTGTTCGTCTTTTTCTTTACCATGCCACTGGGAATGCATGGGCGACAACTTGGTTCGATTACTCCTGCGTCCAACATAATTTTGAACTTCTTTTTCTGCTTCAGATTTTTTTTGAGCTTCTTGGCCAATCGATTATGGCCGTAGTGTTATTGGGGTAATCATCTGTTTAATGGTATCGTATGTTGCGTTACATCGCTTGTACCACCGAGATCTAAGTCCAGATGCTGCAAATAATCTTTAAATTCGCATTAGCAGTTTTTGTAGTTTGTTCTTTTCTCGTTTTCGTTTAGTAGCTTACTGTCGATTGTCCAAATTTCTTCCCTCATTTCCTTCAGTTTTTGTTGTTGGAAGTTCGATGTCCATCATCGGTGTTAGTTTTCCCCAATCTTCGTTTCGTAGATGACTTTATCTTTCGTCAAAATTTGTAATGTTGATTGAATTTCCACTGTTGTCGTTTACATACACTATCTCTCTGGCTATGGCAATTCTTTCTTTTTCTCAAATTTATGTGATTAGGTTCGAAATCATTTCCTCCCTCTGGTTTCTTCATTCACTTTACGTAACAATCATTTTGTGTGCGCCCTGGCAACTACTATTTTTTCTGAACATCTCACTTCTGATTCAACATACATATTCGTTCCGGTTTTAATCTCTCAGCTCATTGATCCTAGATCTAATTAATTATTCTTTTAATAATTCTGGCATGATCCGTTCCAATTATAACAATCTGCGCTCAATCTCCTGATAACGCTAGATACGTATTGATTTTCACAATTTTTATATTCGATTATCGACCAGAATTTTTCCGATGACTGCGACTGATTCTTTCTGCAAGTTATAATCCATGTTACTTCTTCTATACATGGCCCATTACTCTTCCGGTATTTTTTATCCATTTTATATTGTGAAATGTTTGCTCCCGGTATGATCATTGCTTTTATCTCTTACCCCATTTATTTCTATGGAGTACCGTTAATGTTGGTCCAGCTAGTGTTTGTAACATAGCTATGGTTCGAGTTTCTGGATCCTATCCACACTTCTCGATCTTAAGGCTGGTTCTTGGTACTATAAGTCTGCCCATTTGGGTTCGTAATGGTACTGGATAAATATTTCGTAGTGTTTGTTGATCTTGGTATTGGTATTTGTCCCTTTTCTATTGGCATTTTCTCAACGATGAATGCTGCTTTCTTGACAATTCGTATACTGGCGTGGATGATTATAATGTCCACTTATGTCTTGTCTTTCGATTTCCGCATTGTTTAGTTCTCTCTGAGTTAACATCTGTTGTTCCTCCTGGATTTTCGTCGTTGTCGCTGCTACTATCATCTTTGAAATTTATCCATCGTTTCCAGTTTGCTCGTTTTTTTGTCGCTTCATTTCTGGGGTTTTCTCGGCTTCTAATCCTCATTATTGCTTTAAATTTTCGTCCGATTCTCATTCAGTACCATTCATTTTAGTTAGAATTCTACTAAACTTTTTAATCTGTGGATATCTTTTGAGTGTCCATGTAAATACCATTGTTTTTGGCTAAAACGGTAAAAATCCATTGCCATTTTCAGTTGATTTTTTCTCAATCTCTTTTTATAAATCTCGAAACAGCTAACATTTTGTGTTTAAGATTACTCTTACGATTTGAATGATAGAGTATTATTCCTAGAATTCCTGCATCATTTGTCCGAAAGATTAAGAATCTCCCCACATGGCTTTCATCATATTTGCTGTTGCATGTTGAAAATGGTCCTGGGCGATAATAACAGTTCGTAGTTTGGGTTCCTCCCATATTGTTACATCCCGTTATCGTATACAATATTAGATAGTATGCTTGCCTTTGTGCTGGAAATATAAAATGGGTTCCTCTGGCTCTTCCAGATCTTTCGTTTGGGTAATATTCCACTCTGTGATTTATCAACGGTTTAAATTCTGCTTCGCTAAAGCCATTCTGTAAAGTCCAAATATTTTTTGGTGGTGCTAAACTATTACTCGACGTTGAAATTGTAACAACTTCCATCTCTTATTTCAAATAACGGTCCATATACATTACTACAACTAAACAATAATAGGTATGAATTTTTTCTTGGGTTTATCATCCTTGTTACTGGTTGAGCGAATCTGATTTTTCCTTTATGCATTATCTCTAATTCGTTTATTGGCATTTATCACTTGGAATTGGTTGAATTTTCCTGGCACATTTTAATTGTCTTTTCACAATTTTGTATGTATACATGACTTCTCACAACTATTCTTTCAAATAATCCCTCTTGGAGTGGTACATAAGCGGATTGCCATTAAATCAGGAATTCGTGATTTGCCATTGCCGATTTTGTTTTAATATTTCTCTGTTTCGAGAGAAACAATCATTTTTAACTAAATCGTAAGTATATTTTTCTCTGTTGATGCAATCGCTTTGTGATATAAGAAATCCAATCTTGTTATTTATATAGAGATATAGTTTCACATTTTTGGGGTCTATTTGCGCTTTTGCGTTCGGTATTGCTGTTCGTGATAAAATATTCTTAATAATTGGTACTAGCTACCATTTCGTCACATTTACTCACCATTCGTCCTTTATGAATCCTTCATTCCGATGTGGTATCAGTTGTATTACTAACCGTTGGCGTGACCTCTGATCCGATAGTTCGTGGTGATCGTTGGTTTTCCCGATTCTTCCGGTTCTTCGTATTTCATCTATGCGCTTTTTTGCGTGTTAGTTTACTGTTTCACTGTCACTCGTCTTGTACTTCGTCAAATATTGCGCTCTTTAATAAGGTGAGTCTAGCAAGTTCTGGTATCCGCGTGATATAACGATGTTGAACATTCCAGTATTGCATGATCTGTCTGTTTGTAGACATTGAGGGTACTTTTTCATCGCTTGTGTGTCTGGATCAAAATATCCTTGAATATTTCTCTAATTTTTACTTGGTAGCTTTCGATTAACTCTACTCCCATTGACTAGTTGATTCAATAAAGTGTACTCTCACCTTGACACGTTCGTCTCAGCCTTATTCTTCCGCAGCGTATAACTCGGGTAGTTTTTAATTTTTCCCTCCTCGCTGCTACAATTAACTCGTCAGCTATTGAGATACGTCCTGTCGTGAATCCTTCTTCACATCGTTCCGCGTTAACTGATACTATGTTGTTTCCGTTCCGGCTTCTATAATTGTTGAATGCGAGTGATATGTCCGCAATGAATGCTATAACAATTTTCCCTTGTTACTGACATTCTTTGATTTCCGTTTTAATGAATCTACCTCTTGATATACGTTATATGATACTGCTTAGTTCCGCGTCTGCAATTTACCGGGGTTTGCTGCTTTGCACTCTTCCGTTTCCTTTAGTGAGTATTTATCACCAATCTTTATATATCAACAATCGTATACTACAAACGGTTCTACTCCTTTTACGCACATATCCATATGAGTATTGCGTAGTGGATTATCGCATTCATCCTTTTCTGGCTGTTTTTTGGATCATTGCATTAAATGTTATGGGTTTCGAATTCCGTTAGTAATCTTTCAACTTGTTTGCATTGTTTCAGTTGTCATCTTTGCTTACCAGCTTTTATAAAAGCTTGCCATTCACCACCTTGAAGTCAGGATGATGGTTCGATAATTTTCCTGATAATATCCGTTATTGTGCGAATTCATATCCGTTTGGGTTGTATCTGGAGTTCGCTTTCTGTATATCACTATCGTATTGTAGCATCAGGTAGGCCATTCCTACAAATATTATTGGGTCATCAGATCCGTTTTCGTTAGGTGATTTATTATCAGCAGCAATTCTTCTGGATCTTTAGTTGTAGTTCGCACTTTTTTGTCCATGATTTTATTATTATTGGTTTTATTGCTACCCCAAAGCTGCTTCGCTTCTGCTCCGATATTATTAAGTTTTAAAATTTCTCTTTTATTTCTGATTTGCTAATCCCAGCATATCAAAGTTATTAGTCTGTTGATCCACTTTTGTTCTCCTTGTTCTTGGACTTTTTAGTTTCCCTGTAACTGCTTCGTTACTATTTTGGCTAAGCTGTTCATTTCGTTGTTAATTGATCCATGCTGCATTTTGCTTTTAGTTTTCCTTTCTGGAGCGCTGGTTTATTCAATCTTTGGTCGTTCCTCTGGATTTCTTTCCATTGCCGTCCTGTTTTCTTTTCGTTTGGGTTGTTCGGTGCCTGCTGTTTCTTTGGATGTTGTAAGCTCTCGTTCATTTATCGCAATTATCCCATTCGTCCTCCTGTCGAGCTTCGGCGTCCTCTTCCTTTCTTTTTCTTCTTCGGTAACTGGCTCTATAATTTCGACTAGTTGTCTTTGACCACAATACTAACTCGTCCTGGTTCATCTGTTTATCATATCGTCTTCGTTTTCTGTCCATAACAATTCTTGATTCGGTATTCTCTTGGTTGTTCCTTCATCCACAATATCATGTTAGATCATTCCAGTAATCTCTTCGTCCCTCCTGTTGTGATGACGATTACTTCATCTGCTGCAGGTGGAATTTCTGGAGTAATTTAGAACTTTCTTGTCGCCCCTATTGGCGTTTTCCGGTTTGGATTTCTCTTTATTGAGTTCTCTACCCGCAATTTTTGCTAGCTGTTAATATATTTATCAATCCAATTGCAATTTGCCGTAATCCAATTTCGAGAATCGTCGTCCAATGATCGCCCTTCGTATTGTAAATGAAATGGCGGTTCATACGGTATTTCTCTTTTTTCACTTCACTTACTTTGGCAGTGATATAAAATTTCTCTTTCAATTGGTTCGAAATCTGGCATCATAATTTTTAAACTATACTGTTTCTACTCGGTTTCGGCTGCCCATTCGTTGTGTTTCGTTTTTCGGATAATTTCCTCGGAATTGCTCTGGGTACACGCATACATTCCTCCGATACTCGCTCTATTTTCCTTTCGATATTTCGCAGGTTCTCACTCTGTTTTACAGAGAATCGATTATCCATTTTGCTAAATCTGTTACAGTTCGTCTTTGATTCTTGGCTGCCGGTCTCATATCGCTGCTAATTCTCTACACTTTTTGCGTTTCTGTTAATCGTGTTAATCTTCCTCCCAGGATCATCTATATTGTGGGCAAATATTTTACCTCTGGAATCGTTTTTCGAGTAGCCTAAGTTCGCGTCTCGTTTGTTCTTGTTGAATTCGTATTTTCATTTCTCAGTTCTGTTTCTACTTCGATGGTGAATATATATCGTGTCATCTTTCACGAATTGAGGTGTTTACATATTTTTTCAAATAAATTGTGGTACTCCTCCTGCAACATTCAGTGGATCTTGGCTTCTGACTTATGGCATTGATACTTGGTCTACTCCCAATTTTTTCGCTGTGTCGCTCTCCCATTTTTCCGGGTTTAGCCGATTGAAATCGTTGCTTTTCGATTAATGGCCATTCCTAACTTGCCGTCATATCTTGCTCTTGCTAATAGAAAATATACTGATAGATATTTTCCTTTTCCCTACCCCGTCTCCGTTTTGGGTATACTCTCATTTCTACGGTATCCTCCAATCTCTGTATAGACATTGATGGCTTGTAATACCGATGATTTCCTCTTCCTCAGCTGATTTTACTTTTTCAGCGCGCAGGTCCACCAATTTTCCCATGTATATGGGGCTTAATCGAGCTCTATCGTTTATTTCCTCATCTTTCTTCTGGTTGCATTCCCATTTTTCCTTTATCATTTCCTCCGATAATTTTCAATATGGTTCAAATCTCATATAACTTCTAAGGTTATTTCGTTAGCTGCATCTTCCGGCCTTCTCCTGTACGTATTTTCTCACTTTGGGTTCGGTTCTCTCCATTTTTCCATTTCCACTCTTTTGTCTTTAATCATACACCTTTTTTTCCATGGTGTTGATCGGCATCTTGAGTCGTCTGTAAGGTTGCAGTTTTGTGTTTAATTTCGCATCTTGTCTCCCATAACTGGTGAATGGTTAGTATTTGGTCCATCTTTCTTTTCATTTCATCTTGAAACTACTTGGATCTGGTTTGTTCCTTTTTTGGTTGTATTTTTCTCTCTGGTTCTCATGGCTATGATATTAATAGTTTTGTCGTCTTCCCATATACCTAATCGTAATAATCGGGGTTCGTTCTGTGGACTTATTTGCCGTTTGTTTGGTACATTATTGCTACGTCCCTCTACCATGCCATCGTCACTAATTTTCATTATCGGTTGATGATTTTCTCTGTTTATTTCGTCGTATAATTCGTGCATTTGACAATCGGGATCTACTAGTATTTCTTTTATTTCATCATTTGGTAGCTTTATTCTTAGCTTTATTGGTTCATCTCCTCTCATATCTCTTTGGTGCTCTCCATATTTGGCTATCAACTCATCTGTTCTCTCATTATCGAATCTCATTATGTCGTATCCCGTACAGCTTCTACAAATATTTTCATTGAGATCGGTCTCGTTAACGCTAGTACTGTTAATATATTTTCTCGCTTGGTCTATTGCTTGTTCTGTCATTTTTATCTGGTTTTGCCTCATTAATCTTTTGTCTCTCTTTCTAATCCAGGTTTTATTTTCTTTTGTTATACAGTATTGGATTTTCTGCATAAATTTCTGCTGTCGTTTCCTCGGTTTCAATTTTTGTTTAATGTTACCACATTTATTCCTTTTGGCCATATTAGAGCATTGCATAGGTGTATATCTCGCTTTATTTTCCTTCCTTGATAATATAAAGGTTTTTATTTT